>JAOUZG010026676.1:1963191-1979437 GCA_026289955.1 Argiope argentata | reverse complement strand
CACTATTTTGATTTGAGAGAACAACTTCACACCAGTGTAAAATTAATGGGTTAGGATATTTTTTAAAAAATGGGACAGGTTCTTGTTTTCTTTTCTTGTTCAGGTTATGATTTTTTTCCTGAAATGCAAAATCTGCGCTTTCACTGCTGTATCCTACTTAAGGATAAAATTCTTTCCTTCATCAGATAATTTAAGGAAAGATAAAAAGATAAAAGCCTTCTGCACTTCATTACCGAAGTAGCTTTACTCAACAAATTGTAGTTCAGATTTCTTATAAAGTAGTAAAGCTTGAATTATGATAGTCTAAGTTCTTCAAAAGGATTAACGGATAACTCATAACCTTAGCAGCTGTCACTTATCGTTGGCTTGCTAAGCCCATTCATTTTTACTTCTGTATTATTATCTAAAAAAAAAAAAACCAAGATCGTTTTTCTTCCTTGAAAACTGTTAATATCAGAATAACATGAATGCCGAACACAATTTTTCCTTTCTTTTCACGAAAAATTATTTTTTGAGACTTTTTCGTTTAGGAAAGATTTATACTTCTGAGATAAAAGGAAAAAAAAACATTTTTTGGTGCTTCAACCGCTCACATGCCTAGTCAGCGTAAACAGAAAAATGTACTTGTCTTGAAAATTTATGACCACTTCATGTCAAACTTTATCCGATGGTGGAGTGAACTAAGTAGGATACTTACATGACGAGTATTAAACAATAAAAGAATAGAAAACTTATAAAATCTTAGATATCAAAGTCAGATTTCAGCATGAATGTTTAGAAGGAAAAAAGAAAGCATTCAGTTTATAAGTAGGGTAATGGATTATTCTAAAAAAGAAACATTTTCTATTGATAAGAGCAGTAAGTTTGACAACAGTGTCAATTATATTTCTGAAATCAAATTAAAATAAGAGATAATCTTTATTTTTACTATCTTTCTGTGTTGAAGAAATATGATTTGTAATTGATCTATTTGTATGTATGTAATCTGTGTATGATTTTTAATTGCCACCAACTTTCAGTTTCATGGATATCATAATCATTATCATTGTTATTATTCAATAATATTAAATTTGTAAGAAAAAGGTTGATTTTAAGAGCCATATTTCGATGCACTTTCCGTTTTTGCATGAATATTTTGCATACTCACCATTTTATATCAAAATGGATTCTCAAAGTGATGTCATATGACATCTGAGATTGTGCTCGTTATCTAATTACTGCCTCGTAATATTAAGATATAAAATGAAAGATAAAGAATGGGTTTCAAAGCAGTATTGGCAAAGATCATCTAGCATGTTTAATGTCATTTCGCGTGACTCTACTATTTTAACTATTTTTTACATCTAAATGTTAAATATAGCTCTGATTTTATAAGTAATTCCAAAAATATAATTTTTTAACCATTTATGCAAAACGTATAATTATGAAGCATATGTTTGTATCGTAAATAGTTCTCCCATATGATTTTGAAGATTTTGAAAGAAAAAAGAAATAGAGCAATTTTAAACTTGACTTAGGGATCGTTTAGTCTCAATAACTTGCATTATTCCCTTTTAATCAATATTCCCCCCAGGGGGGCACCTCGCAATTGTGGATGAGATGTTTCCGTTATGGTGGTTGGATCTCACCACCCTTGGAGAGTATACTAATAGGTGGAAGTTGAACTCCTCCCATCGATGACGGGACGTACTTTCTATGGGGAGGGTTGTACCGTGGCCAGTAATGGTCAATAGGACCCAACCACAGTTCCCGCTAGTGTTGCTGTTGCGGAGGCTCGATCATTTAGTTTTATCATTAATCCATGTGTCTTCGTGGTGGGTCGGAGAGTCTGTCTATGAATTCTTCTAATCAGCAAAGTCTTGATGACCGAAATTCCAAAAAACAATTTCTTTCATTGACACAATCTTTATTTTCGGGAACAATTATTCCTTAATTGGAAGTATTCTAACTAATAAACGCTTAAATTAGATCTTATGTGTTAAAAGCATTCTATGTAATGAAAAGTTCCGTCCAGTTCATGCCAGTTCAATTTCATTCAAGTTCAAGGAAGAAGTAATACAGAGAGTCATTAGTAATGACAAAAGTTTCTGTTCTATTACCTAGCATTAAAACTATTTTGGAACACTACTGCAATTCCAAAGATAAGTTAACCTTATCTTTTAAAAATTCAAACACCGATTCCTCTGAATATCGGGTCTAAACCTTATGTTTATTGATGATTTGCTTTAAACGACAAAAGGCTAAAGTAGCAAAATCTTAATTGGAAAAATAACGCAATCATCCATTTAAGGCAAACGTGAAACGTCTCAATTTAGGCATAAGATTATAGTGAATTCTAGATCATAATTTATAGAAAATTCACTATTTGCACGGATGTGGTGAATGTTAGATTTTATGGCTGTATTGGAAGGATCGACAGAAAGCTTAGAGTATTTTTCATTAGGGCAGAGAAATGCTGTTTCCGTTCAATGTCTGTATGTATTTTGAAAAATTCGTATATTTTTAGGTTTCGAAGGATTTATAATTTTCTGTTAGGCTTGATTCAAATTCAAAATCTTTTTTTGAGAATGGGTGTAACAAAATGAGTAGATATCAAGTGAACTTTGAATATTATTAGATTGTTTTAATAATTGGAATTATCCATAAAACGAATAAATGAAAAAAAAACGGTTTTTTGTTGCAGAGTAACTAAAGTTGTTCTTTGTTTTATACTATGGAAAATGTTATTGTCTGCTTTAAATTATTGAAATTAATGTCGTATTTTTTACAAAAATCAGATACATTTTTTAGATAAAACAGTTTACTATCAAGTACTTTCAAAGAATTTTTTATGATTGTCAATTCGGCAAATCCGTTTAAGTTGCTCAAAAATCAGATACAATTTTTAGATAAAACAGTTTACTATCAAGTACTTTAAAAGAATATTTTATGATCGG
Source organism: Argiope argentata (assembly GCA_026289955.1). Lineage (NCBI taxonomy): Eukaryota > Metazoa > Arthropoda > Arachnida > Araneae > Araneidae > Argiope > Argiope argentata. The sequence continues at coordinate 1,976,501 of JAOUZG010026676.1, read as the reverse complement.
AAACTCTGCAATTCCATTTAAGTAGCTCTTTTAATATAAAGCAATATTAATTTTAATACAGACGAAAAATTATTATGATAATATTCGCCTAAAGTACTAATTAAATAAGTAAAAATAAAAGTTACAATTAAAAATAAAACATTAAGTCAGACTAAACCAATAATAAGGAAAAATAAATTTTTAATTATTTACAAACAATTTCATTCTAATTAAAATTTAACAATAGGTTTAAGTAGTTTTTGGCTAAAACACATAAATATTTAATTATCCATTAAATTTAACTTCAAATTAGAATTTAGAATAAAAAAAAGCTTGATTAAATTCATGCTTACATTCAATTATAAAATAAACTGATCTTGAATTTTTTCTTGATCGTTATTAAAAAAAAAATAAACAATGTCTGTTATTCGTCTAATAAATAAGAACAAGAAAATTTAAGCATAGAGAATACGATTTTAGAATGGAATCGTTATTAAAAACTAAAAACGAGCAAAACTCTTGAATTCAAAATTTGAAAAAAATGCTTTGAATAGTCAACATATATTAATTCAATTTTCATGAAAAGATATATAAAGGTTGATACGGTTTTAAATATTCATATGTAATATTTAATTACCTTGTTTTTTTGAATGAATGATTTAATCAATTGTTTTTTAAACATATGTTTTAAGGAAAGGAATATCGTAATTATACATGAGTACAATTCTGTAATAACTTTACTAAGATAAGTTAATTAAGTATATATTTTTGACCTGCTTTCGAAATGTAATCAGCATAATAATTAATGATGATTCTTGAAATCCTTTTTAAATTTCGACACTAATGCAGAAGTCATTAATTTTCTTCAATTACATTTTTTTTGAATGATTAATGATATTCTGGCTTTAGTGAGGTTCATTAAAGTATATTTAAAAGTATAAACACTATAATTTAGAGATTTTAAAACTGAAAAAGGAAAGTTTATAATTCATCTGTGTATATTCCTTTCCCTTTAACACTCGCTTAAAAGACAAAATCATCTTCTGAAAAATCTGTGATACCAACTGTTGATTTTAATTATAAATTGTGATTTTATTCTGTTTTATTAATGAGAAAATCTAGATTTGTTGGTAAAACGAAATTTAATTTGTATTACATGAACAATAAATAAAATATATCAATTACATTATTTTTTTTATTAATTAAAGCATTAATAAATTTGCATTATGGATTAATTGAAGACCTAATTTAATGAAATTAAGGTCAAATTTTTAGAGCGAAGTAGGAGGCATCAAATCTCTGAAATTTTCAGGATTTCATTTCCGTCGATTTTTCTTTTAAAAGACTCATAAAAAATGATATTAATTATTCAAAACCAGCGAACAGGAATAAGTTGTGAAAAAGTTTGAAAAGAGAATGCACATAAATACCATTTCATATGTTTAATGACGTTCATACTTCCTTTATTTGACATTGTCAGCAATGCATAGGTAAAAGCTACCAACATTGTAGATATTTCAAATATTAACAAGTATTCACACTTAAATTAATTATTTTGAAATATTAATTATGTCTATTTTATTGATTCTGCATTTGGCAACTATTTAAAATGCACGTTGAAGGTTTCTAAAGTCGTTCGATAAATTGTAAGAGTAATTGTGGCATAAGAAAAAAGTCTCTTTTACAATATAACATAAGGTATGCCTTTCATTAATGAATGTGATAATAATAATACCGGGTGTCCAAAAAGTTCCCGTACTCCAAATTTAAAAAATCCTTTTCCATGATTTTTTTCAAGTATATTAAATTTTGCCTTACGAGTAATGAAACCATGGACATGCTTGAAATCTCAAAACATCTTTGGCCACCTCGATCCCCTGATCTGACCTTCCCGGACTTTTTTCTGTGGGGATATTTAAAGGGCAAAATTTGTGAAGGTGATCCTCAAACAATAGATGTTTTGAAAATCGCAATTACCCAAAGGATGCAAGAAATAACTCCTAGCATGTTAAAACGCGTTTCGAAAACTATGCGCAAACGAGTTCAGCTTTGTCTCCAAGAATAGGGTGGACATTTTGAGCATTTATTATAAATGTAAGTTCAGTATTTTTTCCTTAGTTATGTTAAAAGTACTTTTTATCATTAGCCTAAAAATAATTCTTTTTAAACCTATTGTTTTTGCAAAATAAATTCACAAATCATCAGTACGGGAACTTTTTGGACACCCTGTAGTATTAATAATGCAAATCTTTTACAATATATTGGTACAGTTACACGATGACATGACATAAAGAAAAATTTATAAAAAATAATAAAATTTTCAGCTTTTCTAGTATCTGGCTATTTTTACTGGCTATTCTCTCCTTTTTCTTAATATCTGTACAGCATCAATGGTGTCTTAATGCAGAAACCATTCAAACAGCTTTTATGAGGATTTTTATTTACTATTAAGATTGATTGAGATTGTATTTTAATGGGAGGCGATCTTATTTGGAATTCTGTAACCGTAACTGTGGAAAGAAAGCTAACATTTTTACAACATTTATTCAATCATCACCACAGTGCTTTAAAATACCAAAATTGAAAATTTCATTTGTTTCTTTCAATGGCTTGATTGCTAGAAATTTATTTATCGAGAAAAATTCGTGTTTGTATGTAAAAAGTACAACTGCATTACAGTTTTTGAGTTACATTTAATTGAATCTCGAAAAAATTGAAATTGTATGGATTATTTCAATTATCTGATAAAGATTTCTATGTGTAGTGGTTGTCCTATTTGACATTCCATGTTCTATTATCTAATAATTTGTTACTGTCTACTTAAAATTTTTCGCAGGATTTTAGAAACGCACTGTTTATGTATTTAAGGCATTTAATCAGGAGAAAGAATTGCATTAATTTATCACAAATGGATACACTCTTTCTCTCTTTACATATGTATGCTCAATTTTTTCTTATTGAGATAAAATTCACGATAATATCTGTTATTAGTAAAAGAAAGTTTGATATCAGAATCACCTTCATCTTATATATAACAACACCAAATAAATCGAGATCTCACTATTGCGGTCCAGTGTTCCTGGATCAAGTTTTAAATTCAAATATCAAATATTTAAATTATTTTGAATTCAGAAGGACAATTAACATCCAAATAAATATCTCTGAATCCCATTTTAGTGAAAGACAACTTCAATTTGGGAAATAGCAAGGCTGCAAAAAATATTAATTTGGAGGATACGATTTATGAAAATATTATTTTATGTATAAATAATCTAAAATTCACATACGGAGTTTTGCATTTCAAAACACGTTAAATAAACAGTATAGGAATGAATTTTTTGTAGTTTTGTCAACAGGAAATTATAAGATTGTTGAATTGAGAATTTAACAAATAAGTTTCAAAATCTGTTATTACATATTTCTATCTTTGTCTTATCAGCTAGATGATGCTCGTACAAAAATGAATATGAAATTAGGTGTGCAGTAAATGATCTGCAACTACCATCATTTTTTTGCCTGCAATAATAAATAATAGTTGGCGTTTCATAAAAAGTTTCCTCTAAATAACAATTTGGAAAATTACGCAAACAACTTTTCTTTCGAAGAGTACTTTAGAGAAAATAAATTGAATATTCAATAAAGTTTCAATATTAATGGCAAGGCAACAAGAATCGGAATAAAAATTAACAAATATTTATTGTAAGAGGCGGAATAATGTCCTTGATTAGTGAAACAAATTTTGGATACAAAAAGCAAACAATTATCCATACCCTCCCCCCTTGGTTGGTCTGATTTGGCTGCAACTCCATAGCCTCAAAATTTTATGTGAGGGAAGGATATGGTCATGAATCAATCAATCAGCTATGTGCGCAGTGGAATTTCTTGGGCTGCAGAACAAATCGTTCTGAACTGCGTTTCTATTGCATACTGATTCATTTTCTGTCATAGCTTTATATTTTTATTGCCTTTCCCTCCATTTTCTTTGACCAACGAACTCTAAAATCTAATCAAACAGTAACGAATCTTCAGTGTGAAAAAGTAAAGAAATTCGATTAGAAAAAACGGAAATATAATTTTAAAAAGTTATTTGTGGAGTTGTAGTTCTTCAGCCTTAATATACCATTGATACTGGATATAATAATTAAATGACGTCTTTTTCATGATTTCCTTGACTGAAAAATGCGACAACTTATTATTTTGAAACATCGGAAAATTTTGCTGAAACTGTTGCATCTGCTTTGGAATGTTTCCTAATTTTTCCTGAAAGTGAAATAATCAAGAAATGTTGCATGGTGCTTTCGGTCAGCAGCATATGATTATCAACTCTGGTTAATAAGGCGTTATATAATATTGGGTTTCATGAATTTCAACAATCCACAGAGATAACATAGAGAGAAATTTTATTTATAGGATTCCGGGTACCTACGTATCAAACCATCTTCTCCAACGGTTTAGTAATTCATTAGTGGCGGATTCAAATTTGGCGATTAACCGTCGACGCCAATGAAGCCAACAAAATGGTTGACGGTAGTTAAAATTTGAACAATTTTTTAAATAACGGCAGTTTTTTGCCATTATTGGCGGTTTAGCCATTCATTGGCGACACCTTCAAATTTGGCGATAGAGATGGACGGTCTAATACTTAAGTACTGGTTTCCGAAAGAATTGGAAGTATTCATTAAAAAAGGGTTCTTAATTACTTCTTTTTGGACGTACTATATAATTTTTAAATTGTATTTCGATAGTGACTTGATCCAGGAATCCTGATCATTACTCTAAAGGGTCATCATGCTCATTTTTTTTACAACGTATTACTAAACAGAGAAGAAGAAAAAAGAAAGGAAAAGTTACGATTTACACATTTGAAAAAAAAAGTTACGAGTTATAATGAAAACCATCTATTTTTTAGCCCGTAAAATAGCAAATAGACTTACGATCTTGGCGAAAGTTCCGGTTTTCTTCTTGGGTGGAGGACCACCAGGGCAAGTGCAAACACAAGTGCAGGGGGCACGCCACGGTTCTTTACCACCTTCAGCCATTAGGGGTAATCCGACGTATTACTTTTCAACTTTACAGTAGCACACTCAGTCTGGAAAAAAGAAAATTATAAAAATGAAGTATTTAAAAAGAGGGAAATAAATTTTAAGAACTCAAATAAAGTAAATAATTTTAAACGTTGAACTATTTAAAATAAAATAAAGACACCGTGATAATGAGGGCCGTTTTACAAAGATCTAATGTTTTTGTGGTGAAAGATTTATAAGCCATATAACAACCCTCTAGCAGAAGTGTCACTTTTGCTCGTTGGTCATTTTACTCGGCTACTAAACCTCAGATTGCGACTTTGGACCTAGAGTGATTCACTACCACTTAAGCTTAAAATAGCAGAACAAAATGATTCCATCAACAAAAGTTACGCACAAACATAGTCCTTTTCAATTAATATGCTCACAATCTCCGTCTTTACATATATATATATATTGTTCAAATTTTCAATCGTTAATAAAATACTTTTTATTCATCCAACCAAGTTCAAGTAAATTTTTTTTTAAAAAATTTAATGGATGACATTTGATGTTAATGCAGTTGTTTCAAATATTAATAATTAATTTTTTATTAATTCATTAAAAAACTAACTTCCTCGTCAAAAACCTTCAATTCCTCTCAAACAAATAAGTAAAGAATTTTGTTTGTCCCCCCCCTCCCTTACACTAATGAGGTTAGGCTTAGCAGGTTTTTGGCCGATTATTTTAAACGATTCTGTTTATTTTCATAACGTTTGAAGAATTTAAAATTAAACATTGTTAATTAATCAATTTTTTCGATTCACTTTGAACTACTTTCGAATTAAAATAATACAGAATAAACAAAATTAAAAATTTCTAATCTGTATTGCGTTTTCCCAAATCACTCATTTTGTGTTGCCACAATTGGTGTTGAAAATTCATAACTAGTATAATTTTATAATCAAAATTTTATAGGAATTGTAATTGTTAGGTCGGGATAGCGTGGTTGGTAGGGCGTTGGATTCCCATCTTTAAGTCTGTGAGTTCGAACCTGTCAGCCGAAGATTCTCCGTGTGTAGTAGGCATTTAATCTGTCTTGATCGCAAAGTTCTTCGCGTGGAGAGTAATACCATTGGGGATAGTGAGACAGAGGTGATTGTTTTCTGTTTTAGATCTAAATTACTACCTATGGATAAATAAATGAATGAAATGCATGAAGGATTTCAGCCCTTTAAAAAGATTTGTGACGTGTGTGAGCTTGAAATCATACTTTTTCTCTCGGGTGCTCAGGAATCCATTTCCTCAGAAGTTATTGCACTCCTTCTTCTGTTGTAAAGTGAAACAACAACAACAATTGTAATAATTTACTAAAATGTAACTAAAATAAAATTTTCCCTAACAACCTATTAGGAATTGACTTTAAAAAATTGTTTTTATATTACTTGTTTAATACAGAATCGCAAAGATAATTCGATATTTGTAATATTGGTTTACAAGGTTCCTATCCTCTCATTGAAGAACGTTGCTGCTAGTCACATGAGATGGACCTTAAAGCTCCTTTTATTCTTTTCATGCTGGAATTTTTAGCTTCCTAAAAGGTTTTAGCTTCCTAAAAGGTTGCTTCCTAAACCGTGATCTAAAGGTTTAAGGAAGCAAACCTATTGAAAAATGCCCTTGGTCAACGATTTGATCAAGTAGTTTAAAACAAGCAGGGGAAATTAATATCTTAGTTAACGAATTTGTCGGCATTATGCTAAAATTTTAGCTTTGGACATTCCTTCTCCATAATCTTAAAAAAAAAAGAAAACTCAAAGAATTGAGTAAAAGATTGATTGTTCCAAACTAAAGAATCGATTCAAAGGAACGTTAAGGTCTGTTTAATATCATTGATGGAATCGAAAACTTGGTCCACCGATATCACAAATCTTTAAAAATGAGTTGGTTACGGCAAAAAGTACCCATGTTTGTTGATGGTTATTTGAATAACTCTATAAAGGAAGCTATGTCCATAAAGGAAGCTAGAACCAAACATTAAACGAGAAACATTTCATTCTTATATCCGTGTTGTCTATTTATGAAGAAATATGACGTTTTATTATTTTATCTAATAGTGTTTTTAATTGATTAAAAATGAGAAATAACTTTATTTGTAAATCATTATAAACATCATTAAGCAATAATAAAATGTGGTTTCTTTCCAAAATCTCCGTGAGTAACCATTGATTTTATAAATCCTCAAAGAACTCGGAATCCTTCCTTTTTCAACACGCCCACAAGAACCACTATGGAAGGATAAAGATCCCTGCATATTTGTAATAGTTGAGTAAATAACTTTTGTGTGGATTCACAAAGTTTCAGTCCTATGCAGAATAATTTACGAACTGACGCGATGACTTTTTTTTTTCAAACAAGAAATAAATTGAGACCGAATGCTCCAGTTCTTAGAAGCGAGTTTACATTTTTGGAGTTTTTCACGCCAACTGTATTAGAAGGTTCCATTCGTAAATGATTTGGCTAAACAAAACTTGTGTTTGGCTTTTCGTTGGGTGAATTAAGGCGAAGAAAAACCAAGAAAAATGTTGTGAGGAATTTACGAAAAGTCAATAAAATTTATGCATGGTAAGCAGCGAAGACGACAGCTATTCTTTGACGACAAATGGTTTAAAGAAAAATATAGAATGTAAAAAGATAAGAACTGACTTTCCTGCCAGAGATTTTCTCTTATTTCTCACCTTAAGAGATTTTTGAACGACAGAGTTTTAGAAAAGTTTAAGAAGTGGGAAGCAAAAAAAAAAAAAGCATTTTTGACTGGTCGTTGAGTGGTTTAACGGCAAGTTTCTTTGACAAAGAAATGCAAAAACACAGTATAAACTTTCATACATATGAAAAGAGTATAGATTAAAAGCTCAACTAGTTCAAAAATGTTCCAAGAAACCTTTCGACGGTGGACTTTTTTCGTAATCTGCTGGTTCTGCCTTTTCTTTAATTTCATAGGGAATTTGTATACACATAAATTGATGTTTGTTTTGTAAAACGAACATCATACATACGAAAAGAGTATAGATTAAAAGCTCAACAAGTTTAAAAATGTTCCAAGAAACCTTTCGTCGAAGGATTTCTTTCAGTAATCCGTTGAGTTCTGCCTTTTCCTTAATTTCAGAGGGAAATTTGTAAACACATAAATTGATATTTGTATTCTACAACAAATTTTGAAACGATAGATATAAATTGTTTAATAAATTCCTCAATCATGTTATAATCGTTATATGATGAGAATAAACATGCATATATTGTATATTTCATGTGAATATGTGTATTTATGCATATACGTGTGTATTACACGATGCCTTAAGCTTTTTCTTTCATCGATTCACGATTTGTAATATTTTGTATTATATTTAACAGTAAAAGTTTAAAAATGTTTTTTCTGTTTAGAGATATTTTCAACGATAGCCAATAAACGTAATGTAATCAGATTTTATACGCAGACTTTGATTTGATATAGGGATATGAATTCCACTCAAAAGAAAGTTGTCATTGCAATAGTTTACAAACAAAAGTCAGCTTACTGAAAATATAACGTTAATGTTGATCAACAAAAGGAAATGTAACGTCAAGGTTGATCAACAAAATAAAATGTAACAATGTTGATGTACAATATTATATGTTATCTTCATACTGTATGCCATTGACTTCAGCATGTGCATTTTTACTTTTCGTATGCGAAGTAGAGTATTACATAGAAAAAGTAATGCAATTAAAAAAAATCACACTCGAGATTTTGACTAATCACTTACGTTCAAACCTCCGTGGATCTGAAAAACATTTGAAATTATTTTTGTCTATCTCTGAACACATTTTGAACCTGATAGATAACCTGATAGATGTATGATTCCTCACCAAATTGATTGATTTCTATGAAATTTTGAATGAAATCCTTTCCTACTGTCACCGAATATAAGTTAACAAGATAACTACAAAACGATAAGAGGTAGAAGTATAAAACAGTTTAATATTTACATTAGTATAGTGTTTTAACATTGTAATTGTAGATATGTATCAGGTTTGAAACCAAAGGATGGATTTTTGAATTTCATAAGCATGTAAATCCCAAAATTAAAAAAAAAAAATTCTGTGGCTAAAATATATGAAATTAATTATGAGATTTCTACGGCTATAATGGTAGTTTTTTCAAACCAAATTTTGATTTATTGGCCGGAGAAAAGGTATCCAAAATACTCAGCATAAGAGAAATTGTGGCATTTGAAGTTCGAGCCTAGAACCTACGTCGCTAGGGCCAGTAGTAACATAACCACAATGCTAAAAGTATACTTGATTATCGTAGATGTTATCTGGCTTATGAAGCTAGCTTCACAGTACTCTCTCACAAGTGAGTAGGCGGAGAGACGGGTGATTTTAAAGCGACAAATGTTATGGTGAGCTTCTAAATGCATTACAAGCGAATGTTTGAGTTGCTCCGTCAATGACTCTGACGGCTTTTGTTTTTTGGCTGCTGCATCAAGTGGCTCTGACGGCTTTTGTTATTTGGTTGTTGTGTCGAGTATGTCAGCTTTGTTTAGTTGCAGTGGCTTTTGCTTAATTGATGCGTCAATTGTGTCAGAAGGCTTTGTTTTAATTGCTGCTTCAAGTGCATCCGACGGCTTTACTTTAGTTGCTGCGTCAAGTGTGTCTGAAGGCTTTGTTTTGATAGCTGCCTCAAGTGAATCTGACGACTTTTTCTACGGGTAGATGGTGCCACGACAGTTACATGAGGTTGCCAAGGTCAAAAATGAGGCAAGTGAAGGTCACGATACGAACCAGCGCCGCAATGGCCTGTAGCAGAGTAATATAACCAAAATACAAAAGTATACTTGAGTGTCGTAGATGGTATCTGGTTTATGAATCTAGCGCCATAAATAAACCACATCCCAGCTATTAATTGCCAAAATTTGAATGCTAATAGGCTCTTTCGTAACTATGGTTCTGCAATGACATATGACTGATTTTGCAGAAGTGCATTTAATAGAGAGTACATTAATGCGATTGTTACTAATACATTTATCTGAGAAAGTTTCGAGATGACCATTTCCACTTGTTTATAAGTCTTGTATTTCATTTTTCCTTATAAATTTTCTTTGTTTTTGTTGCAATTATAATTTTGGTGTTTTCCTTTCAAAAGTGCCAGAATTTCCCTTATAAGTTAATTCATCTTTTTTTTTATTGTGAATTTCTCTCATTAGAATTCAGCCTACTTTTAATTTGGCACTCCATATATGAAATTGAATTTCATTTACTTCTTTAGTTTTGATGCAGTTGATTTAAAACAGGGACATTTATTTTACGTCTACCCTGTATATTAAATATTTGACGTATATTATGAATATGTACGAAGAGGTTCGTTATATTTAACGGCAGTAATTTGATTTCTAATGATACTAAATAAAAATTAATGAAGTTATTTAATATTTTGAATTTTGTGCTGTAAATGGATGAAAGAACAAACAAATCCAAATAATGTACAATATTATTTAAGAAAATAATTTAAATGTTAAAAGCTTAAAATTTTCTTATCAATATATATTGAAGCTAACAAAGAAAAATAACGCTTTAAACTGTTCTATATAGTAAAAATTGTTCTTTAAAATAAGCTTTCCGTTGCTAAATAAAGTTCAGAAATCAAGTAAGATTTATAAAAAATAATTTTTTAAACACAATTTGAAATTTTAAATCCTTTAATTATTTACTTTAAAATTCAACAGGAAAAATAATGTAAATGCGTTCTATATGAATTTAAGAGAAAATATTTTAAATTTAAGCTTCCTTTTTAAATTTAAAATTAAGGATCAGTTTTTAAATTTAAATATTTACTCATGACTCAAATCTTTAAAAGTTACTTCAAAAGGAGAATATGAGGGGGGAAAATTCACCTCTCCCGTTTTTTTTTTTCAGTCATTTGAGAAATAAAATATCTTTTTTTAAATTGATCATTGAATGGTTTATTCTTTCTTTCCGTATTAGCAACAAATATATCCTTCAAATATTTGATGATACAATAAGGGGCGTATCTATATTTATTGTAATTAAAGTTCTCCGCTGATTAGCCCCAAGAGGGAAGAGGTAGTAATAAATTTCTGATATGACAACCTAACAGTCTTTAGTTAAAGTAAAATATCAACTCGCATACCATTTGAAGAACTAATACGCATAAGCAAGATTAATAGTCATACGGATTAAATCTGGTTGACCCAACCGCCACGGCAACATTGGAATTTAGGTTGAGTCCTAAGAGGCCTCACTAGCCCCTGTACAGCACTTCCCTTGTAAATGAAGCACTTCCAGTCATCGTAGAAATTAGACGAGCCTCACCATTTCTGTACCCACCTGGAGTACAGAGGGAAAGGGTAGTAATAAATTTCTGAGATGACGGCCTAACAGCCTTTAGTCAAAGTAAGATATCTACTCGTATACCATTTGAAGGATTAATACGCATAGGAAGGATTAATAGGCATATGGATTAAATCTGGCTGACCGGACCGCCACGACAACATTGTAATTAAGGTTGAGTTATAAGGACCCTCGCTAGCCCATGTACAGCAATTCCCGTGTGAAGCATGTCCCGTCATCGTAGAAATTAGAGAGCCTCACCATTTCTGTACCCACCTGGAGAGCGAGAACCAACCACCACACCCAAAGCTTCTCATCCTCATATTTGAGGTGTCTCCTGATGGTATTGAACCACAAATAAGGAGAAAAAATAACTTTCTTGCATTTGATACAAAATATTTATTTGAAGATAATTGACATTTTTCAACAGGTTTCAATATTTACTGGTTAGCATAAATAATTAAAATACCATAAATTGAATGAATCATTTTAATTAGTAAAAATATTAGACAATTCATCTTTTATTTTTGTCAAGTTCCGTCATTTAAACTTTACTTTTTTGGAAAAAGAAAGGTCCCTCAAATTAACCATATGTTTTTATGACAAGGAATATAATTTGATTTAGAGTTCTAGAAGTGAGTTGAAGTGGCTTTAAAAAAGTATGTGAATTTGAAATACTCCATAAAGAATACAATTTAATCCTTTAAGACAAGTTAAAAAGATCTTTAGATTTATTAAATTGTATAGTATGCATATGAAAACATAATGTAATCATGTTTTAAACAATTAAAAAAAATCAAAAAATTTTGAAAATGGAATTAAATATTCAGTTATTCATTTTTATCAAGAAATATTTGATTTCGGAATAATATATTCATTTATTCCAGGTAATATAAAAAATTGTCATTTAATTTAGAATGAAAAGTCTTCCAAAAATATGAATAATGAATATTATTTTGAAATTCTGGGAATTTGTTCAAAGAATTGCTTTAATTTTGTATATAAATTCAATTAGAAAATAAATATTAATTTTAAAAAAACATTTTCTTATGCATTATCAAATAATTTGATAATGCATAATTTGATATTGCGTAAAAATATCAAATAATTTGATATTTTTCTGATTTATTTATAATAGAAATTTTCTAGATGAATTTGCACAAACACATTTCTGATAATAAAAATGTAATAAATGAAGTATGTTTGAACAACATGTGGGAATAAATAAAGTAGAGTTTCGCAGGAGCATATATATTTCTTATTGAAACTTTTTAAAAAAGATTTCAAATTAATGTATTAAAATTGCTGCTCAAAAGGCCCATTGAATTTTATAAAATTCAAGATTTAGAGGAAATTAAATCTCAGAATTTGATAAAGGGATAGTAAACATAAAAAAACTTTTGGCTTTAATTAATATATATAAAGTATGAAAAAGGCGTTTATCAGCATATTAGAAAAGAAATAAAAAACATAAATCCAAAGATAGAAACAAGAATCTCAAAAATATGATACACAGATAAAATCTTAAGTAAACTCGAATCGTAGTAATAATTGAATTGCATTTGAATTTTTATATAATTAATGCTGAGGAAAAGCATCATATCTTTATAGCCTCCTTTTATTGTTTTCTTCGCGTTATTGTTTTATGATTTTTGTTTTGACCGAGAAAATTTTGATGAGCTTATTTGCCTAAATGCACTGATAAAAGCGTTTTTTAATATTCTAACTCTTTGTTTCAAATTTATTGACCAAATATTAGTCAATAAAAACATCACCTTCTGTTTTTTAAGCTAATTAGCTGTAGAATTCGGATATTTTTTCTCACAAACACCCAATTTTTGAGTGGGAATCGAAATTACTCTCTCTCTCTCAAATTACATAGCCGAACGAAAAACAAATACAAAAACACGCATAATTCTATAAAGCATCATATCTATAAAA
>JAOUZG010026676.1:1933835-1958191 GCA_026289955.1 Argiope argentata | reverse complement strand
ATTGAAAAGAGCGATATTGTAAGCTTATAAAGAAAATGAAGCAATTAAATTTTGAAAAGAGAGCTTTTTTTAGTCTAACGGCAGTGATAGATTCACAAAGATAATGACTTTTGAGAATACAAGGATTTCTGAGGTTCTAACGAAAACAATTTTAATGATGGTTTCATGTAATTAATTAAATGGTTAATATTTTTATTAATAATAAATGAAATGAAAATATTTTCATCATTATCAATTCTAGGTTTAAATATTGGTAATGAATAAAATAATTAACTGTTAAATAATATCAACAAATAATATTTGAAAGTAATTAATTCATTAAATAACAAAAGAATATCAAATTAATGTATTGATTTTAATAAGATTTCGGTAATTAATAATTTTATTTATAATTATTGAAAAATGCATGGAGTGGAGAGAAATTCAGCCTGGAATTTTCTTTGCATTTCATGCAGAAATATTGGGATTGAAAGGAATGATATTGCAAGTCCATCAAGAAAATTAAACAATTAAAATTTGAAAAGAGAGATTTTTTTTTAGTTTAACGGCGGTGCTAGATTGACAAAGATAATGACTTTTGAGATTGAGAAGATTTCTGGGGTTCTAACAAAAAAGTTTTAATGGTGGTTTCATGTAACTAATTAAATGGTTAATATTTTTTATTAATAATAAATTAAATGAAAATATTTTCATCATTGTCAATTCTTGGTATAAATATTAGTAATGAATAAAATAATTAGCTGTAAGTAATATTAGCAAATAATATTTAAAATAATTAATTCATTAAATAACAAAAGAGTATCAAATTAATGAATTGCTTTTAATTTGATTTTAATAATTAATAATTTTATTTATATGCCTTGACATCAAACTGTTTTTACTACTTCTTGCTCCATAATGATTGAGAAAAACTAAAATTAAATATCAAAAATTTGCCTTTTGCAAAATATTTCAACTCACTTCTATATATATACTCACTTCTAAATTCATAGAATTATTTCACATGCTATCTACAGTTCTAGTTTTAAAGTTCTACAATTTATTATTGGTAAATTGCAAATAACAAACCGATTCTAATAAGGTTATCTATCAAATTAAATGAATTCCGTCAAAGTCTAGTTTTTGTACTATATGTTTTTATTTGTAAATATTTGTAAAATTTGGATAGGTTGGTTAATAAGTTTTTAATGTTTTATATTTTTTAAAATAATTTTATAGATATTATCTAATTTTTCGCTTTTCACAAGATTTCCTTGTTCAAGTTATTAGAAGAATAGAGATGTGAACTGAATAGATAAGCAGAAATGGTGAAAGAGCGCAAAAATAAAGAATTTCGATCTTTCATAATTTTAGAAGGAATTTGCAGAACTCAGCGTTTTGATTCCATGGGATATTAATAAACCTTGCAACTCCGAAGTTAAAGTTGCAGTGTAGACGGAATTTGAGCAATTAGGAAACTATTTTTAGAGCGCAGTTATTTTAAAATATGGAAAGATATATCTCATATATATATGCAAGAATATATCTCATAAACATATGCAAATATCTATCTATATATGTATTTTAAATTTATAGTATACAAATATAAAGTATTACAACCGTCATAAAATTCGTACTAGAAACTGACGAATCTTCAAGTTTTGGTTCGCTGTGATTTTAAACAGTTCGTTTTCAATATTGCATAGCTATTATTCATAAACGTATGAAACTTTGATCTAGACAGATGAAATATAGCACTTGGTGTTCAGGTTAAATTTTTAGATTTGTATCAAAGTTGAACTAAATTTTTCTACAGCATGCCTATCTGTTTGACAGCAAGTAAAGACGATAACTACAAAATATGAAAAGCTACACGGATTTATTATCTAAATAGTAGATAATCTGTTTCAAATTTTGAACAAAATTTGTCGATATATTGACTAACTTTTATCCTGTACATTCGCATGTATGAGACGCGATGAGACAAACATGCAATCGGATGAATAGAAATTATTTTACGATATTATTAAATAAAAATTGCAAACTTTTTGATAAATCTGAAAACATAAAAAGACACTCTAAAAGCTGATTCAATTTACTTCACTATACAATGAGACACAAAACACTAATGTGTGGGATTCTAAAATAAAAATCGGACCAATTTCTCAAGGTCCAAAATTTTTATGTTGAGAATCAAAAGATAACATTTTTATTATGGTATATGAGAGAAAGTTTCTGGGAGATGTATCTAGCTGGTTATTTTAAGCAAATGCATGAACTTGCATGTTGCATACATAGAGAAATCGGGGCTGATTGTTGTAATATTTCGCAGGCAATGTATAGAAACACAATTTTAATTCATGTTTGAATTTGCTTAAACTCATATAATATTTAATAATATTATTTCCTCTTGTGATGAAAATCTCTTTAGAATTGTACGACAGGGCGTTGCATACATGAGAATGTACGCATTGTACTACAGGGCGATGCATGCAAGAGAATGTACGCATTTTACGACAGGGCGTTTCAAACATGAGAATTTAAATATTGTACGACAGGGCGTTGCATACATGAGAAGATCACATTGTAAAGCAGGACGGTGACCACCAGCCACTTCGGAGTGGGCTGGTGGTCAGGGCTCTACCTTGAAGCTAATAGGATGCAGGTTCGAAACCGTGTTTCACCAAAGATCCATTGTGTAAGTCGCTCTTGTGCAAACCATATCCGTCGGAACCACCACTGTGGTGAAGAAGTATGGAGTGGAAGGCGTTACCCCAAGAGCACCCTCGTCATCTGGCCGTAGCTTAAAATTACGAGGTACGTCCCGAAACAGCCCTAGACTTGTTTTGGAAATGGGTCATTAATATAATCAAATTGAACTATCTACACCTCAGTTTTAATTTTGATATCTGGTTGGATAATATTCTTTTAATAAAGAAAAATTCTAATTCCGATTTACCTATTCTTCTGAATAGAAAGATATTTCAAAGCCTTCTCCCGCTTCGATAAAATCATGTAAAGTATGTCACGAGAAATTGGAATTCTTGTAGGCCTCCCTATTCAAGAAGAGAATGGCAGAATCTATTTGAAATTTCATCGTGGAGGAACTACATATATTGACCGTGACCTAAATTTTTCAGACTGTGACGTGATGGATAAAGACCTGCCAATATGTCTGAAGGTCTGACCTTAGCCTGTATTGAATAGGCACGCAACAGACGGGTATTCATGAAATTTCAGTCTGTTTGATCTTCAATACATTCCGCATGAAGTTCCTTTTTAATACTTTTCTGGAGAGGGATGTGTTGCTCAAGAAATTTTATATTCAAATGGCTTTTGTTAAAATCTATATATTTAAAAATAAAATGAAGTGCTATGATTTTTATGTCTTCTACATAAAATTCATGTCTTCTGTATTATGCAGCCATAAATAATAAGCTACGGGTTATAGGTTTTTTTATATCAAGCTCTGACTTTCATAAGGTTTCGCTACTTTTGAATATATTATAGGCTAGTAAATTCTATGAATTTGAATCCTTAAAATTTCAAAATAAAATTATATATTAAAATAGACGCGAAATCTTTTGAAAATAACTAATTTTTTTAATTCTTCTGTAGATACTTCTTTAATTAAGGCTGTAATTGCCACTTTTTTAAATTCCCATATGCAACGCTTATAAGTTTAATTTTTAGTTAAGATAATTGTTATTTATATATAATAACATAATTCTGTATTGTAAAGGATAAATGCAATAGATAATGCATGAATTCCAACACGTGGAAATCGCTAAATAAACCCCGAGAGGATTAAATGTACTTATTAATACATTTGTAGTTGAGATTTTTTCCCTTTTATATTACTGAATTCAGAATTAAATACGCTCAGTATCAGAATTTAAGAAGCAGATTAAATAATTAATATAACATTGTCAAATAAAAGTAATTCTTTATGACTAATTAAAAAATACTTTATTCTTTTTAATTGCTTATATATCATTGCTTAAATAGATATTAGAAAACAAATATTGAACAGATATTAGAAAATACAGTGTTTGAAGGTATCGTGTTTCAGTTCTTTTTAATTTGATAAGTCCAAGGCTGATTACGCTGAAAAAAACTTTTTATTTGAACTCTAGCCATCACAAATTTGTCTCCAATTTTCAAAGCTTGATATTTCGGTGCAATTAGTCTCTTTTTTTGTTAAAAATTACTCGAGGTGAATTTAAATTATTAAATTGAATTGTAAAATTATCTACTAAATAAGATTTTTAACGCATTCAACCAACCATAATATCCAGATAAATGGACAAAATATCATTGAAAATAAAAAGAAAAACGTCTCATGTCAGTTTCGCTTAGCAACATATATTTAAAAAATGATAAATTGTTAAAAAATTAATATATTTTTTCGAAATATGTGAAGTGTTTATTAAAAATAAACGAAATTCTGAGTGTTATTCTAATATGAAAGGCCGAGAAAACAAAGCCTACGGAAGCATGAATTAAATAAGTTTTTTTATTCGATTTCCTTTTACATTATCCAGATGAGGATTATATAATCCAGATAGAGAATCATTTTAAAAAGCAAAATTTAAAGAAATCTTCTGACAGACCTTAAAAATGTATTAATTTACAACTCAAATACGATATTCATAAATTTTAAAACTTATTCGGTCTTTTAAAATCAGTATAAACCCGAATTTATATTCGTCTCTTTAAAGTTTAAAATACTTTTAATGGCCGTCTCAGATTTCCCATGCTCACAATGTATTAAAATCCTGAAATTTACATTTGTGAAATTTTATGCCTCTAGCTGTTTACGTCATGTTAAGGAATTCGAATGAGAAAAAAATAAATAAATTGAAGTCTCAAATAAGCAGAAACGTTTCGAAAGAGTCGAATGACAAGAGGAGAATGGTTTCTAAAATATTCGTAAATTGGAAATGCAAATAAATGACATAAGGAATAAAAGATGTAAATGTAATTCCATTTCGAATTCCACATTTCGGACAGATGCTGTAATCGTGGTGTAAATCCGGAATAAATGTTGCTAATGGAAATATAATACTTGATTTCAACATTTAACAATCTGGAATAAATGCTGTTAATGGAAATATGATACTTATTTTCAAACATTTGACGACATGTGGAAATGATGTTATTAGAAATGTAACTGTTTCAAAAATTTAAATATTCCATGGAGAATAAAAATCAGCTGTTGCATTTAGGTAATTTTACACAATGTTTGCAGAATATTTCAAATTCGAATGATTGCACGATAATTGAAATCTTCTTTTTTGTCAGTTTATTTTAAAATGGAATTAGAATTTTAGAATTTTAAAATGGTATAAAAGTAAGTTTTGTGCAACTTCCCCCCCCCCCCCTTAGTTACAATGAAAAATATCTGAAATATTGCTTGACTTTTAGTTAATCAAAATTGATGATGATGATGTGTCCGCTTTCCAATGGAAGGAGGGGTGCAGTAGCTTTGAGGGTAAGGACCTCTGAGCACCCGAATGCAGAAGTCTCACTTCTAGCTCATATGAAGATGACACACATTTAATACATTCGCTTGCACAGTCTCTTTTTACCGGGGGGGGCATATTAACACACTTCACAGGTAGATCAAAGAAGAACAACCTTGCTCTGACCCTGACTCGAGCCCGGAAACACGAGGTAGACATGCCACCTCTGTGCTTGGACGCCGGCAGTTAATCAAAATTTAATTAAAGATTTAAAAAAATCGTTTCAAAGTGCATATTTTTACTTTTTAAAATAAAACTGGCAGACTTTCGGTAACTTTAATTCATTTAGATCGTCTTTCGGAGTTTGAGCATAAGCATTCATACAAATTTTCTTTATTATTATTATTATTATTAAATAGCTCACCAAAGCATTATTTATCTAGTAAATCACTTTAACAATAGTTTTATAGACATTTTGGAGCTTCATGGGCATATTTGTATTGGAGCTTAATGAACCTTTTGATGTTTAATATGCATACTGACATTCAAACGCATTCAGAAGTTTATCCTGATGTTAAATTTTATTTATCCGAAGCTGTTGTTTCCTGAAGAATGGTAATTCCATCCTCCTGGTACAGAGGTAGCGCGTCTTTCACGTGATCTGCGTTTCCCGGGTTAGAATCCTCGTTACGGCATGGTTTTTCTTCTACATGTGAGGAATATGATTTTCCCGGGAAAAAGGGGCTGAGCAAGCGAATGAGATGAGTATGTAGCTTAAGTCATACTCTTGGCTCTAGTTGGCGTTACTTCAAGCAAGAGACGCTTATTTCGTCTTAAATACGCTGTTGTTGTTGTTTTTACTTATATCATTTGCTCATGGACGACTTAGCTAAACACTCATACGCTTGCACAACCCCTTTTTTCAGGGGGGGGGCACAATCACACATCTCACAGTTAGCATACAGAAGAACAACCATGCCCAAACCGGGACTCGAATCCTGCACTCTCAGAACACGAGGAAGATGCGCGCTACCTCTATGCCAGAATGCCGGCTTAAATCCGCTGCATCAGATGGCATATCCTTGACAAGGGCCATTAGTCACAACAGCAACAAAAGAATATTAATAAAAATTATCCTTTAATTTCTTAGCAATGATGTGAGACATACCAAATTTCAAAAAAAAAAATCTATCACTTTATTTGTCAATTATAGCCCAATGAAATTTTTTTCTCATAAGGAAAGTGAGTCCTTTTATATAAAACTCTTTAAATTTTGAATCTACCGTCTTGGGAAAGGAGGCAAAAGAAGTAATGTTTTGTCAAAAATTATGCTCCTAACAGGAATATATTGGTAGGAGACGGTTTTAAATATTTGCTGAAAGAGCGTTTTAAATTCTAATCTGAGGGACTTACACATCTATAATCCAAAAGGGAAACACTCCAAGCAGTCGTACATGTCTAGTTTCGTTTTTTTATTCAATGCCAAAGCGACCAATTCATATTTATAGATAAATTTTCTTTAAAATCTGCAGTTAGGGAATTTTTCCTAGCTACACAGTTTCAATAGCTTGCAAAAAAATTCAGCTTATATACTTTAAAAGATAATTTATCAGAGTTCAAAATAAATATCAAACTAATTGGTCGCTTGGAGGCTTCAGATATCTGCTTGTAAAAATGAAACAATTTATAAAAAACGAAGATAAAATAATATAAATAGGGATAAAACAAGAAATTGAACTATTTACTTATTAATTTGAAAGTGAATTTTCTTGGGAAAATAAAATTTTGCGATAAATTCACTAAAAAAGTAGATAAGGAGAAAAATCTATAAAACCCAAAATAAAAGATTTCCTGAATAAGATTTTTCGATATATCGGTTGTTTATTTGAAAAGAATTAGTGTCATTATTTCTTTTCCTCTTTCAAGAACGAAGTGGTTATTGAAAAATCGTAACTCCTTAGCTAAGTATATAATTATGGATCTCCCCAAAATATCATTCTGAGAACATAATTGAAATTATTATTCGTTTTCATTCTCCTGAAGTTGTTTTAGCGACGTATTAAATTCAACAGATACGAATTTAGAGTTATTCAAAACAATTGAGGTACGTTGGGCTGAATAGGTAGCAAAATTCAGAAACCACAAATTTTTATCCTTTTGATTTTTATTTGATATTAATATTTTTGAAATTAAGTAATAAATACTTCATTTATTATGTGGTAAAAGGCTTGTTATGAAAATAAAAAAAAATGAATAAAAAAGTGAAAATGTATATGGCTATTACATCAAGCTTATTTGTTCTTTTATTTACTTAAATACTGCAATGATAAACTTATTTTAAGAAGATAATGTAGAAATTTTTGAAAATATAAACAGAAACTTATATCTATAGATATGTTTTATAGAACATATTTATTCACCACATTAAAACAATTTCAACCGGATGAAAATACGACAACTCAAAATGATTTCCATAATTTAAGCAGCTAATTACAGAAGAATACATTTCTATTTTTTAAAACAAGTGAGACTAATTATTTCCAAATCATTAAATTCTTAATCTTAGGCAATAAAAAATTATTGAAAAAGTTGAAAAAACTCTACAGAAAGGAGATTATACTGTAAGCAAGAAATACATTGATAGGTAACGATTTTAAATTTTTCCTGGAAAATATTTCTTTAATTATAGTCGCACAAAAGAGACTTCTACGCACATAGTCAGTTTCAAAGAAGATTAAAACCCTTCCTAGCTGAAGCACCCTGAAATAAATGGGCCCTTCTTTCAAAAAGAAAATAGAGATAAAAAAGAATCATGAAGAAGGATAAAACCAGGAATTGAACTATTGATCGCGTTTAGTTGAACGGGAGAGAACGAAAATTCTAGAATGACTTTTAAAGCTTTATTCCCTATTCCAGCCCTGATGACTTTCTGCACAGATTACTAAAAATTGCTTTCATCCGCAATTCAGAAAGCACTTTAATGGCATCATTTAAAATACACAGGCCTTTAAATGCTGGAATTCTAGGATGGAAATTATGAAGCATTATTTTCAAACTGAAATTATCAATCTTCTGTTAAATTGTTTAATCAAGGTTAGGGAAAATACTTAAAAGCTCGCAAGTTATGTGTTTTTTTTTATTTTTAAATATTTTGTATTCTGTATTAAAAAATTTTAAATTTTACTCTTCATTTCTTTCAAATGGACTGCATATTTAGATTTTTATTAATTGAAGACATAGCATGAGTACTTCTAAGCGTATGGCTTTATTCAGGCAGGCTTTAAGAGATAAAAAGACAATTATTTATAACTCCATTTTTTCTTTATTGCATATTTTAATACTCTCTTAAATAGTTATCCAGTTTTAATCGAATCCATGACTTCTCATTTTCTTCACCTTTTTTTTAGAATATTTAGAACAAAATATCGCGTACACATAATCTTATAAAAGATTTTTTTAATAAATTTTTCTTACAGTGATTATTAAGACACATTAAAATGAAAACAACACAGCAAGAGTGGTCATCTCGAAATATTCTGGGATTCTTTCTAATAAATATTTCGTTCTTTCTAATGTTATCTCGAATTCCAGCAAAAAAAATATGTACCTTGAACATTGTTATGAATACGAATACCATGAGAGCTCAGATTTCTGTTTTCAGTGTTTCGCATTGCCATTTAAGGCCATTTTTTGTAGTAATCTCAAGTTTGTGAGTTTTTGTAATTAAACTCAAATTTTACAAACACAATCAAAAACGAGATTTCCTGCATCTAAGATGTTGCGCTTTCGAGTTATCACGTTTATAAGCATGAAATGTACAGTTCAACTGGCGGTGGTCCCTTTGACGGATTTAGTTCAATAAGAATCTATTCTTTAGATGCAAATATTTTATTAGGAGCAAATTTTTGGGGCTCTTTGCATTTTGTTATTATGGCAGTGTCTTACTCTCAAGAAAAAAAATGCATGCCTCCTCAAAATAGATTTCGTTCAAAATACGATAAAAAATAAAATAAATATAACTCTATGAAATTGGTATAAAGATCAAACATCAAATTTCATTGACCTAGTTTAAAGTGTTTTTGAGTTATCACATTCCCAATGAGACAGAGTCAGATACAGCTATGATTCCCTAAAGTTTTTTTTTCTGATTCAGAAAGATCTATAACGGGGAGATTAGATAAAAATGAGAGTTTAAATTTTTTGGCTATTAAAATATTTTAACAGTAATTATTATTTTTTATATATTTTGTATACGAGAAAGCAAAAAAAAAAAAAAACAAGTACGGCATAAAATATCTGATTATGAATTTGCGTTGTTCAAAATGATTGCAGCTTGAACTAGGATATATGTCTCCTTCGAAAAGTATTGAAAGCAAAGCGTTGCAGATAATATTAAACAATTTAAAATTCGTATTATATATCTATATCTATATCTATCTATCTATCTATCTATATATGTATATGTATATGTATATATGTATATGTGTATATGTATATATATATAGATAGATAGATAGATAGATATAGATATAGATATATATATATATATAGCTCAGTACCATCCCAGCCAGCTAAGAGCCTTATATTATAAATCACATATAACCCCAAACAGGATTTTTAATAAGTGATATGTTTATAGAAAATATAGAAAGATATTTTATATACCTTCTTTTACCCAAATATCAGTTGCTGAATTTTAGAGATAATTACGCAATGTCTTTATGATTAAAAGAGAAAACTATCACAAATTTTAAGATAAAGTAAAAAATCTATTAATTCACAAAATGAACACTACTCAAAATAAATAGATTATAAATCATTATATCTACTTAACTTTCAACAGATTTATTATGCAATAATTCAAATTTCAAAAATTATGTACAACTAAATAAATTTTGAATTCTTAAATGCGATCCTAAATACCATTATCTAAAACCTTAAAATTGCATTGACACTCAAAAAATATAAATTTCCACTCTACATTTTAAGATCTCCATGCGAAAGCAGACGCAATAAGAAAATAAACAGCGACAAATAAAAGCAACACCCCCAAAACATGCAAATAAACTTTGCAAACTATCTTCCGCTCTAAAACTGAATAAATTTAAACATTACTTGCTGGGATGCCTTCTAAAAACAGTCAACGATATCTCCTCAGAAACAAATAAATAAATACTGTTTTTCCTAGATAGTTTTCTTGCTGCAGACATGCTGTCTAACAAAAGTTAACATTGAGACTCAGAGGAAACTCAGCAGTGTCACCAACAACTGAGGGCTCCTGGGTGAATGATGATAAAAAAAAGAGGCTCTCTCTGGAGCAGTGGTGACGAGAAGTTTTGCAGAGGTCTGGCGTTCCATTGATTACATTGATCGAAGGCAGACGAAGAGAAGAGGACTTCAGGAAGGAATAAAACTCCCTTTGCTCCCTGCCTTTCTGCTCACTCACTTTAATCTGATAGCAAAACGATCAGCCCAGCTGCCCTCACAATGTTTAACAGAGCTCGTCACAATCGAATTGGGATCCTGCTTTTTGCAGGAATTAGAGAACGGAAGTCCGCCTGTAATAACTTTATTTCGTGTGATTCTTCTTCCAGTTTAACACGGGAGAAAGAATATTCTGTTCCAATATAATGAGAGCCGAATGATCAATTATTTTATTGAGTGGGAATAAAATGTATCAGTATGCTATTCAGGTGCGGAAGAAAATTTTCGGCTTGAATTTGAAGGGTATATTTAGTTGAGGAATAATGAGTTACCGATACTTTTCGTATTTAAAGTATTTCGTCGAGTTTTTCTCGCTAGCGAGAATATTTTGAATAAAACGATAACTGAGTAATCAGTTATTTTATTCAGCGGAAAAGGGACCTATTAGATTGTTATTTGAGACACGGTTTTTGCGTCTTAAAAATCCCGTTCAATCCAGACAATTATTCAGATGAGTAGAAAATTTTCCGGTTATTTTGAAGGTCAAATAAGCTTAGAAATTTTGAATGGCTCTCAGCTTATAAATTGAAGATATTGATTGGATTCTTTCTCGAAAGTAAAATATATTCAATTAAGATAAAATCATAAGCAAAGGACAAGAAGGTGATAAGTGAAGGAAATCATAAGCGGATAGGAAGAATCTAAGGTTGCTATTCAATGGAGGAATTGGAACTGAAGGAATTTTCAAATTGCAGAAACCTATTTCAGTAATTAGAACAGTTAATTTGGACTCGACTATTTCAAAAATAAAAGAATCTGAGAAAATTCTATAATTTCTTTAAGTATCATTTATGTAAGCTAGAATTTTTAAAATTACAAAATGGTATTTCAATGATTTTTAATATTCTGGACTAAGATGAGAATGTAAAAATGTAATGTAAAGATTAGAATGTACGAAATAAAGAGAAATTTATATTCAGAATTAGTAAACTTAATAGTAAACAACTTTTTATATAAACTCTTAATTTATGAATTTGGCTAATGCTTTTTGTAGAATTTAGATAGATATTTTCATATTTAACTGATTTTTAATGCTTACTTCCGGTAACAAAAATATTTAATTTAAAAACAAAATAAATGATTTATCAGTCGCATTTTTGAATCAGAATCATAAGTGTCCGTTCAGTTAAGGAATTGAGGACCTTTTTATATAGTTAAATGGATATACAGTTATTTTAGGGAGAGAGTAGAAGGCATAAAAAAAATTGAAGTTATTTTAAATTATATGGCATTTAATTTTGATATTATGAATTCATGTTTATTTACAAAGTGTAGAAAACATAAGTCAGAAATTATTTATTTTGAAAAAGTTGTCTTGTTACTTTTTCGATTAATTTTAGATTTACATGAAACAAATACTATACAATTTATGATTAATTAAAGATATTACGTTAACGGTGCCAGGAGAAATCAGGAGACGGGATGGGTGAGTCATGGGTTTTGACTCCCAAAAAAGAACACATCAGAAATAACATTCTTTCTAATACCAAGTCAATCCAATGTTTCAAACTTTTAACCATCATTTTTTGAATGAATATATTTTTTTAGTAGTAAGTTTTCTACATCAAAGAAAGAAAACAAACCTCTTATGAAGAAACATAGTTATAAACTAAAAAAGTACTTAGGTTTAGGCGATAATCTACGAATGTTTAAATTTGTATTTGCATTTATTTTAAAAGACAACTCATCTATCGTATAGTTAAAACAGAATTGGCTACCACTAGGGTTGCCTTGATGTCATAAAATCAGGAGACGGGATGGGTGAGTCATGTGTTACGACTCCAAAAAAATAACGAATCAGAAATAGCATTCTTTCTAATACCAAGTCAATCCAATGTTTCAAGCTTTTTACCATCATTTTTGTGAATCAATATATTTTTAGTAGTAAATTTTCTAAATAAAAAAAAACCTTGGAAGAAGAAACGCAGTTATAAACTAAAAAGGCACTCAGAATTAGGTGATAATCTACGAATGTTTAAATTTGTATTTGCATTTATTTTAAAAGACAACTCATCTATCTTATAAAACAGAAAGGGCTACCACTAGGGTTGCCTTGATGTCATGAAATCAGGAGACGGGAAGGGTGAGTTATGGGTTTTGACTCACAGAAATAGCGCATCTGCTCTAAACTATGGGTAAATAAATGAGACTATTAAGTTCCTTATTTACATTCTTTCGCACGACGTCTGGTCTTGATGAAAATGCTTATAAGAGTTTTCACAGATAGCTTAAGGTTATCTTGGATTTAGATATATCGATTGATCATAGCTCCACACTTGCCCCACACCTCTGGAGACAATCAATCATACTGTCGAGGTGCCAAACAAAAGATGGATTGGATATCATAGAGATCAACAAATAAATTGTAGAACTATAAAAAGCCAAATCAACTTCTTTATAATACTCAACTCAGGTGTCTGAAGAGTATATTAAAGGAATTTTACTATTTTTAAAAGAATCTATCATGATGTGATAATGGGTCAGTATTTTTTTTCTTTTGGATATTTTGAAAAAGGCCGAATTAAAAATTCTGAATAAATCATATAAATATGATTTTTTTTCTTAAATTTGGAGTACATTAAAGGAGATTTACTACTTTTCAATTCCTACTATTAGCCAACACTTTCCCTATATATATATATATATCGTGTTCAAATTTTCCATCTTAATTAAAATACTTTTTATTCATCCAATAAAGTTCAAGTAAAATTTTTTAACTTATAGTGGATGACATTTGATGTTAATACGGTTTTTTCAAATATTCATTCATTATTTTTTTCATAAATTAAAAACTACCTTTCTAGCCAAAAATCTTCATTTTTCCACCTCCAAATCAGTATCGAATTCAGTTTGTATTTCCCTCACACTATTGATGTAAGCCTTAATATGTTCTCGGCCGATTATTTTAAATGATTCTGTTTGGTTTCATAAAGTATAGCGCATTTAAAATTAAATATTGTTAATTAATCGATTTTTTCCAGTTCATTTGGAAGTACTTTCGAATTAAAATAATAAATAATAAAGAAAAAAGAAATGTACAATCTGTATTGCATTACCCCAACTGGTGTAGAAAATTCAGGCATTTTGCGTTGCCACAATTAGCTTTGAAAATTCAATGCTAGTATATTGTTTTAATCAATTATTTATTATAAATGCAAGTGCTTGGTCGAGATAGCGTGGTTGGTAGGGCTTTGGATTCCTATTCCTTGTGTTGCGAGTTCGAGCCCCCCAGCTGAGGTCTCACCGTGTGTTTGTGTGGTGGACGTTAAATCTCTCGTGGTTGCAAAGTTCTCCAAGTGGA
This sequence comes from Argiope argentata, assembly GCA_026289955.1. Classification (NCBI taxonomy): domain Eukaryota; kingdom Metazoa; phylum Arthropoda; class Arachnida; order Araneae; family Araneidae; genus Argiope; species Argiope argentata. The sequence continues at coordinate 1,943,962 of JAOUZG010026676.1, read as the reverse complement.
AAGTGATATTAATGGGGTTATGGATGGGAAGTGATAGCTCTCTGTTTATGATCTAAGTTACGATTTGTGGATGCATGAACGAAGTCCGTCCTGCAAAATAGGTTTGTGACAAATGCGAGCTAGAAGTCAGACTGCTGTTTTCAGGGGACTTCTGTTCTCAGAAGCTATTTCACTCCTTTTTCTGTTCTAAAGTGGAACAACAATTGTAATTATTTAATAAAAGGTAACTAAAATGTAATAATTTTATAAAAAGTAACTAAAAAACTTTTTCCTAACTTTCTAAAATTTTCCTAATAACTTAAGTAGGAACTGGGTTTAAAAAATTGTTTTTTATACTACTTGTTATTTTTAAGTACTAATTTTCATTTTTTTAAATATTTAATATTGAGTTGGTTTAAATATTGAATATTAAAAAAATATATATTAGAAATCAAGATTTCTTTTAACCGCGACATTTTTATTTACATTTTCCCAATATGGCATATTTTCGGTTAAATTTCGTAGTGTAATCAAAAAGAAAATAGAGTATGCCTTTCAAACTTTTCTCTCTTTTTTCAGCTGGAGCCAAAATGTGACACATATTTGCATAGAAACCCATGTAGAATTTCTTTTATCTAGTTTGCTACGTTTTTTTTTTACTTTCCCGTATAAGAAGTAAAAAGAAAGTAATGTAACCGTTGAAAAATTCGCACAAGAAATCTTGAAGAATCTCCACATTTCACACCTCCCTGAATCCGAAAAGTGCGTTTTGGGGTTTTTTATCTGTTTGTCTGTGAACACGATAATTTAAAAGCCCTTTGATGTAGACAGTTGAAATTTGGTATATGGAATGACGACCAAGTCAATAGATTTCTATCAAATTTTGAATGAAATCCACTAAGAGAAAGTCTGATTGCTCGAAGTGAAGTTGATAACTATAAAGCGCAAAGATCTAAAAAAATCAAATATGACACAAAGCTACAGTATCTAATATGTAAATATCAAATTTTAAAACAAATTAGTCTTGCGGTTGACCATCTTTTGGTCTGTACTTCCGCATGTACCTAAACGCAGCAACTCATAAATGCAATGACTTAAATCAAAGAAATTCGGTACATTATTTGGTGACTGCAACTATAGTTTCGTAGCAAATTTTGGAGTCAAACAAACTTTCAAAATAACAATTTTGTGATAGTTCAATTAAAATGCAAGATCCACTCCAAAAATCTAAACTTCGAAACTAGAGTTCACCAATGCCATACAAGGAATTTCGAATCCTTATACAAGGTCCTCAATTTTATGGAGACAGAATCATATGCGGAAGACTTTTATTGGTTTACTAGAGCAAGTGTCTGGTAGACCATTTCGTAAGTGAATCAGGTCATTTTTATACAGAAACAAATAAAAAAAATGTCAACGTGGTCATGGATTTTATCCAAAAATTAGTTCTTATTTATAGTCATGCTATTACTCTAAATTAAATGTCAAATTTATCCATTCAGCAGGTGTGTTTATGAATGGTCATGCTCATGTAAAGACGGATAAAAGATATACATTCACTCGATAATGAATTAAAAACCCAAGATTAATATTTAATTGAACCACCTTTTGCACGGATAATTGCTCTGATTGGGCATCGAGTCTACAAGTTTCTGGAGTGCATTTACATCCAAAGAATACCATGCATTTTCTATGCAGCTTTTTTGAAATTGTAAATTTTATGGAAGAGGAGAGTGCTGTCTGATGCGTATTTTCACCTTATCCCACACATTTTCTATGAGGTTAAGATCCGGGCTATGCGGTGGCCAGGGAAGGTGTTGGAAGTCAGACTAATGCTCAGAGAACCAATTTTGAACACTTCTGGCACAATGTATGGTTGCATTTTCGTCCATGAAGTATCCGTCGCCATCAGGATAAAAATGCAATACTGCAGGGTGCACTTGATCTGCCAGTATATCTAGGTATCCCAAGGCTATTTGTTTTCCCTCGAGGAAAACCAGGGCAACACTTCCATGCCAGCAGAATATCCTCCATATCATGATACTCTCTCCAAACCCTTGCACAGTGTGGGTAAGACAAGATGGATTCTTAGCTTAGTGGGGGTTCTCGCCAAATTCGACGTCTTCCATCAGAGCAAAATTAGGTGTAGTGTGATTCATCCGATCACATTATCCGTTTACAATACTCAGATGCCCAGTGTCTTCTTTCCTGACACCAATGCAAATGAAGTTTTGCCTGTCGGGCAGAAATGAGTGGTTTTCTCACAGACCATCGATTATGCATTCCTATTCTTTGCAATTCTCTATGCGTGATTCGAACTGAAATCTATTGGGAAGAGCCTTGGTTAACGATTTGTGTCAGTTGAATTACTAAAGAGTCAGTGTTCCGCCGTACATTTCGTCGGAGATGACATCGATCATGCTCTTGGAAAACTGTGTTCGAACCGCAGTTATGTCTTTTAGAGAAGGATTACAGGTTCTGATTTCCATTTTTGGAAACCCTTGATATGGCTGCTTTTGAGAATCCAATGAGATCTGCCGTCTTCGAAATCGAGGCACCTGCTAAATGGGAACCAACAATAAGACCTTTTTCAAATGTTGAAAGATCTGTCGTTTTTCCAATTTTCATTCATCGCGAAAAGAACTCTTACACCTTACTTATACCAGCATTCTAACCACGTGTAACCCTTGCCATAACAAAAAAATTAATACTTCATCCCTAGCACGTATTCAAATGCAAATCTCGGAGGTTTCAAATTTGCAGATAGATTTTAATCAAAAAAAATTACTGATAAACAAATTTAATGTAAAGACCGCATGCCAAATTTGACCTGCCTAATTCATTGAATGTTTCATGCTATATTCATAGGTTTACATTCCAGAGGATAGGGAAATGTGGAGATTCGTAATTATAATTATCTCAGCAAATTTTTTATACAATATAGTATTAAGAATGTTTCATAGTTGTAATAAATATTTCTTGACCTTAACATCAGAATTAAAGAATTATTGGCAGCACAGAAATAAAATTTAATAGAAATACTTTTTGTTTTCAGTTTAAATGGACATTATTGAGTTTAAGTGATAATTTGTGTAATGGATTTATTATTGAAATAATGGAATACATGGCAAATAAGGACATATTGGAAATGTGAGAGTTGCGCAAATGATGAGCAGAAGATCCTTTTAAATTATAAATCAATTCAAATTAATCAAGTAGAAGGATGTTATGTAAGAGAAGAGCCTGGTTAGGTAAAGATAGTTTATTTATAGGCTAATTAATTGACTGAACTCCTTCAGCTCTCGTTGAAAACTTGAGATGTTGGGAAATCAAACAGACGATTACTCTAAACCTAAGTGAATGTAAAATAAATCTGCATGATTTAAAGAAGGAAATTAAGGACTTAATTACAGGAAGTGTATTTCGCATGAATAAAGAGATAGCTTAACTAACTCGTGAAAAGCTAAAAAAGCTAAAAAGTAATTTGAAGTACGTGAATTTAGTTAGGTAAGTGATTCACTAAATAAGCAAGTTAAGTAACGTTAAATAAATAGTTTTGACAGAAGAGGTGCTAAATTGTATCGGGATAATATTAAGGCGACCAGGGACCTTTAAAATGACTTTTCGCAATTTTTACCTTGGCAATTTGAAATTTTACAAACAAAATATAAAATTATAACTATAGAAGATGAGGTGTATAACTATAGGAGACAGAGTAACACTATAGGGGATGACACACAAAATTTTAAAGCCTTATATTCATTTATTTATGAGTTAAGAGATTTAATATCGATAAACAACGTCAATGAAAAATGTTCCAGGCTCTCCAAATTTGTTAGAAAGCGCTCTAATTTTTATTATTACTTTCTCTAACCCTTTTGAAACAAAAGTTGGGATTAATCTTGATGTTTGAGTACAAAATATCAAAATTAACCAAAATAATAGCTTAAACTACTGATTTTTTTAAAAAGTGTAAGTAGTTTTGAGTTATTACATTTGTTAATTTTGAGATTTCGTATTGAAACTTTAAGAATAATCCCAACTTTTATTTCAAAATTGTTAGAGAAAGTAATAATAAAAATTGGAGCGCCTTTAATCAAATTTGGAGCGCCTGTAGCATCATTTTTAATTCACGTTATTTATCACAAATATTATATTATATTATTCCCCCTCTCATAAATAAATTAATATAATTCTTTAAAATTTTGAGTGTCATCTATAGTGTTACTCCTAATGCCTGAAAAATTTCAAATTGCTAAGGTGAAATTTACAAAAAATCATTTTAAAAATCCCTGGTCACCTTAAGTTAAAGTATTGTTTTTAGGTTATCATAACGCGGTAAAAGGCGTATTTTTCAATAGAAACTGGCGTATAGTCATATAGAAACTGTTTTATCAGTTAGATTATTATAATAAAAAAATTCACATTTTGTTTTATAATATAGCTATCTTTAAGCAATATTTTAAGAAATTGTCTTAAAATATAAAATGAGTATACATCTTGTTAACTTAAATTATCAATAACTACAAGTCCTTTTTATAAAATCAACCACTGAGGCTTTATAACAAAATCTCCGATTCGAAAAAGGAAGGTATCAAGTTCAAGATTCGACGAAGATGGACGATCATGCAAGCATATATGCTTGAAGCATGATAATTCCATTATTATCAAACTTTTTTTTGAAAATTTGGAGAAGAAGTTCCCTCTTTGATGTCGACATCAGTCTATGGTTTAAAATTACCAGATCAGTATCTCTCATTTTGTTTTAAAACTTCTTTTAGCTCTGTTACTCAGAAACGCATTTGAGCAAAAGAAATAAAATACTTGTCTAGTCCAAATCATTTCTGAGAAACCATCATAATAGAGATGAATAGGATAATGATATAATTATCGATAATTAAATATTTTTGGAATATTCAATTTTCCTTACAAATTATCTATTAGTTTTAATATTTTGTTGGAGCATGGCTTGCTTTTGGGAAGATATTTCCAGAAATTGATAAGGTGAAATCTGAATTCGAAAATAACAACTGGAAAACATTTGTAAGGTATCTAATGACTAGGAAACCATTTCTTTCGATAACAACTAAAAAATTTAAAAGATTCGGTGGTTTTAATTCAAATACTGTTGAAACATACAGAGAAATACTAGATGCTCAAAATATTATTCCAAAATAATCTCGTATTATCATATGTAGTCTCTTATAATTTAAAAGATAAAATAGAAATTCAATAAAATATATGAAAGGACGTAAAAGCATTTGTCTAGTAATAAAAGAATTTCTCTTGAAGTAACAGCGTTTCTGATACATAGTTACAGTAAAAAGTAATATTTTCTTCCAAAGTTTCCCAATTTTCTACTAGAAATTTCAAAATGGTGGATAGCTAAAATATCTTATGTCTTGTAATAAAAGTCTATTGTATTCATTCTTCAGTATGTATTTCATTTTTTGTTGGAACTGAAACTTAATATTCCTTCCTTTTCTCTGGTCTTTTTCTATCTGAAGAATTAATCTATTTTTCATGAATCTCTAGGCAAATTAAAATATCTGAAAAAAATTAATTAATTTCTTGAGATTTTGTGATAAATATTTCACCTGTTAGGGCATTATAATTTAATTTTTGTTATTAGCTTTCTGATTTTCTGGTGCTCATTAAAGTATTGAGATTTACACAAACGATGATAAAGCATGGTCTATTGACTAGTTAACTAATAATTCACCTTAAGAACTAATAATTCACATTCCTCCAGAATTATTGAGGAATTTTATAGCATATATCTTAATTAAGCCCCTCCCCCTTTGCACAAAATTTTTGGACTTTGGATAAAGCCGTGAACTATATGACTATTCAAATTTTTGCTTTCACGAGAGTTTCATGTTTTTCATCATAGTGAGACAAAAACAGAGTGACTTTTAATTCAGATTTTTCCGCTCACGAAAGTTTTATGTTTTTTAACAAAGTTAAAAAACAGAGTAGGACTTTTGATTGAGTTTTTTGATGCAAAATAAAAATTCCAATAACAAGATCACATATTAAGTTTCATTTTTTGTCTTACCTTTTTATTTTTCGAAACTACATACATGGAAATATATAGAGAAATAAACAGCCAATAAGTCTACGAGTTTATTTCAAATTTTGATTCGTCTATACACTTTAGATGCTAAAACTACCTGCGGGAATATATCTATATCATTTTGTAAGATTTTTAACTGTCGTATTTTCTAGTATTCAGGCATACAATTATTTTTTAATGTCTTTTATTCAAAACTAGATAGAAATATATTCATTCGATTCAAAAACCACATACCAACTGTTATCCGTTTACCAAAAAGGCAATTTTGAATTATTGTGTTCCCTGGTACAAATATGGTTCTAAACATGTGTTTTTTGAATTCGAGGAGTTATAAATAAAAAAAAATTTCAAAATCTAATAATAAAACGTTTTTTGAATACAATACATCTGTTTTGTACTCTTGAGAATATAAATGATTCTAATCAAAAAATGAATCGATAAAATGCAAAAAGAGGAATTGATTGAAATAGAGTTAATAAATTAGGTTTCCGATTGTATCCTTCAGAAGTGCAATTGAAAACTTAAAAATGCATGAATTTCATGATCGATCACAAACGGATGTTCAGTATGAGCTTAGTGTTGTTTTCTTGTATTATCTCAGAAATAAGAGTCCCAAAATTTTATTATTTTTCTTCTGAATCTAATCCTAGTTAATATAGCATATCCAGACAAATCTATGATCCAGGAACTTACGAAAAAAGCAATTATGGTTACTTATGTTCCTAAAAGCAACTTTTGGGCACTTTAGTAGAATTCCAAGTCTGAGTTATCTGTCCTTTCTGGCTATCTTTCCTTCCTGGAAAACTTTCAAGGGCTCTAGCCCACGTTTGTGTTTCTTTCGAAAGCAATCTTTTACTAATCATTCCGACAGAGCTTTTTAAATCATATGTTTAATTACATTTTATTTTCCATTTGATGTGTTTGATCAAATTGTAATCAATTCAATAATTTTAATACCTCCTCACCAAGAAAATTAAAAATATAATGAGTTTTTACTCAGAAGCTATAAAAAATCGTTTATAAACGCTAATTCCCCAAAACAGTTCCCCTGTAAAATTTCAGCTATATGATTAATTATACGCGTTAATCTTGTTCTAAATGGAATTCACATTGACTTACTTAGCATATGTTGCGTAGCTTTAGCGTAGCGTATATGAATACTTAGCGAATGTTTTCTATGTAATGGATGCAATATATAGCCTTCATTGCGCCAAAATTTTTCCTTCTTCTCTTGAACGTAACTAAGAAACACAAGCCATTCGTTAACTATCCTTTTCCGAGAAGGATTCATCACATAAGAAAAAAAAAATAAAAATATATCAGAGAAAGAGAATAAGGTGTTGTTTTCACTTCTTTCTTATAAGTTAATCAAGTAACCATAGGTATGTATTCGTAAATAATAGAGATTCAGGCTTTGGATACATGAAAAGATACAACATCGGTAGATAATCTCATAAATTGAGCTTTGCAAATGCAGGAGAAAAAAAAATTACAGGAACTAATTAGAATTTAAGTGAAGAAACAGCATAGCCTTTTTCTTCTGCTCTTGAGGTTATTAATTTAAAATATTTGCATTTTTTCTTACCCATTGGAATTTCTGATTCTTATTAATCCTGCTTAAACATTCATTCTTGCTTTCGCACATACCGCTATAAAAATGGATAAATGAGTGAAATTATCTACAGTTCGGTTTGTTAACTCAGCGTTGTAGGAATTAATTAGAAAAGTGTAGAAACAGCATAATTTTTTTTCTTTTCTTTAAAGTATGAAATTTGTAATTTTTTTCCGAATTCCCATGGAGTTTCTGATTCTTATTATTTCTCATAAGCATTCATTCTTGCTTTCACACATGTGACTATAAAAATGGATAAATGAATAAAATTATATGCAGGCAGGTTTATTATTTCAGTAGATTAAGTAAGTGTGATGCAATTTTTTATTATTTATTGATAAAAACTACTATTTCAAATTCATGCACAGGATTTTAAAGAGCAACACAAACTTTGAAGTATATAATAGTTAACAAAACAGCAATTTTCATTTACAAAGTGTTTTTTAAGAAAGTTATAAATAAATATTTAACCAAAACTCTTGAAAGATTTCAGCGCATATTGTTTATTAAACTAAGCGTATTCTCGTAGAATATTAGATTAAAATTTATTCTCATAGGAAATATATTTTTATGTTATGCTTAATAAATTTTCATATACATGACAAAACCATGTGGTTTTTAAAAAGTAATTATTATAGAGTGATATGTAGTAATATTTCAATCCAAAAAAGATATTTCAAAAATTAAATAGACAATTAAACTTTTATTTAGAAAATGAATTTTAAAATTTAACTGCTTTACTTATAGATATTTTATTACTAAATTTCTCGCAGCTTTAAAGATTACTTATTTAATTTTTGAAACTTGGATTTATAAGTCATGCTAATTTTAATTTAATTACTTAATAGTGTATCTTCACTAGAATATTAATATAATTATTAAGAGTATACTGAAAGACAAAATAAGATAAATTAGTTAAATTTTGCTTAAAATGAAAATTGTGGAGATTTTAAATAATCTATAACTAAACAAAAATATTTCTCAAGTAAACTCTACCTTCACAATTCTGAACAGAGTCTAGAATTTTGAATGTTTGTTGGTTAGGATGATTGCATAGATGAATTGCTGGCTATTAAATATATTCGTATTCGTTTTCTCATTACTAGAGCATTCATCGATGTTTGTAGATTCTTTCAACTACTTTTTCAAAAAATAAGTAAATAAATAATTCATTTCTAATTAAATACCTAACTTTAAATTTTTTTTGTAGATTAAATGGAGGTTTTTACCGCCTTGTTTACAAAATAATTTTATTCTCTTGAAATTACTTTTGTTTATTATTTTAATCTTTATTATCATGCAAGAACATGATGTGGTTTTGGTTAGGAGATTTTGATGTCTCCGAAATTTGCACGCAAAAAATATTTTTACCCGGTTTTACCAGTATTGAATTATTATTGTGAATGCTTTTTTAAAAGCGTTTATAAAAATTTGATCTGCTTCTACCAGTATTTATTTATTATTACGTTTGCTTCTCTCACAACAGATTCATTTTTAAACGGTTGACGTAGAACAATGATATCATAGCAGTTATTTCATCTCAAAATCGGTCAGGCTCCAAAACTCTGTTTGCCAGCTAGAAATTATATATTTCGATGGAATTCCAAGAACCCACTCAATATTGTTTCTTTATTCAATAACATGATTTACTCCGAACAATGTGCAACAAAGACACAAATAATTCAATTACTATATGAGATATAGAAATCAATCTGCAAGTTGCAGTAATAAAAGAATTCCAGTCACTAGAATAGGCTTTATACGCTTGTAAACATGACGAGAAAACAACTTATAAAGCTATAAATATGTTTACCCATAAGCTATTATCCTGATTTTATTAATTTTGCCTTATCTGAACATCGCATATTTTCCTATGATATCGTACACAAAGATTTCTGCATGATGTTCTAGTGTATCATTGACTTATACCTTATATGGACCATCAAGGAAATATCTGCGAAGAATATTTTTATCTTCCATGGTGCCAGATATTTATTGCGGACGTATTTGGATAACATGCACAAGATAAGGAATAAATATCCAGCTTCATAGCTGGAGATTTTTAAGTTTCAAACAAAAACATGCTAGTTATTCTAATTCAAACATAAATTTCAATACTGTTTGTTTAATGGATAAATAGCGTACTTAGGCTTAAATTTGAACGTGCATCGGATGTGCATATAAGTATTTTTTATCTTTTTAGATTTTTAAACAATGGAAAACACACATACGTTCATAAAAACACATACACACGCATGCGCAAAAGAACACACACACACATATATAGAGAAACACAAAGAGTGTACACGCGCGCACACACACGGATGTTTGGTTTTGCATAGTTTGGAATCAAAAATTATGCAAAGTAAATTTTGAATTAAGCTTTGTAGCTTGTAATTTCTTACAAAGTAATTTTAACAGATGACAAATTAAGTAAAGTATCAAATGAATAAAAGAATG
>JAOUZG010026676.1:1881577-1918862 GCA_026289955.1 Argiope argentata | reverse complement strand
AGAGATGTTAAGGGTTGACTAGAGCCCTTTTGAAAGTTCAAGGAGAAACATTAATCAAACGATTAAATCATCAAATGATTAAAAAAAAGTCTGATATGGTCACGAAACATCTCCTACAAGGAAAGATTTTTGCAAGTAAAAATAAGATAAACAAAATTAAGTAAAGATAAAAGAAGCTAATGCCAAAACATTACTATCCGTAATACGGTTTTTCCAAACAGTTTTCATTTTATTTTATTTAATCAGGAACAAATAATTAGCTTCAAAACACCTATAACATAATGAAAACTTCAAAACAATAATTATCATGAAAAATTAATCTTTGACACTTTAATTTGACATATTTTTGGATAAATCGTATTGTCATATATAATTATGTACATAACTAAATCAGGGCATAGAATTAGATGAGCTAACTGCTGTCTCACAAATGCATGTTGATTTTATATTTTTTCATTAAATTTGAAATGAAATAAACAAAATTATAAGAGTCTTTCAATTATATAATTGAAAATTAAAATATCCAAAAACTTAATAATAAAAAGCATCTGACGATCACTTTATAAATTGGAACTCTTAACTTTCACCAGAACGATTTCTGATGGGCATGTTTCAAAGATTTCTATTAAAGACAAAATTACATTCTAATAATTTTATATTTTCAAAACTACATTTTAATTGAATTAATCAAAACAATAATCAATTTGTAATAAAGCTTGTTCGTTTATTATCTATTTACATAGTGTTTTACTTTATACTATACAGTAGTATGGGATTTATAATTTCATATTTCAAGGAGTTCTATTAAAGTTGCATTTATATTATAATTTTAAGCTTGCATGCCGGATTGCAGAACAAAAAGTATCCATTTAATAATGCAATTACTAATCTTCTTTAACGTTATGCAGTATTGTTGACATACAATATTTCCAATTGTTATGATAGCATATTTAGTGTTTAATAAAGTTACATGCTGAATATCGTTTTTTAAAATCTATATAATACTCTTCAAATTGTATTGTAAGTGTTTTTGTACTGTTATATACTAATTCCCCAAGTTCAAGACGTTGAATTCTTCTTTTTTCATGATTCAATGTTTAAAAAAGGTATTCATTCAAAAATGTAATTTCTATTGTCCACTAACTTTATATATGCAGTGCCATTATGAAATAATATTTTCAATAATTATGATCACCTATTTGATATTTAGTGATCGCACATCACTTTTTTATATTTATAATACTTTTCCAATTGTAATGCAAGAATTTTGGCACTGTTATGTGCTCATTCTCCAAGATTCTGAGTTCCTCCATTTAATAATGTAATTACTATTCTCCACTAACGTTAAGTAGTATTGTTTATCATACAATATTTGCAATCCTTATGATTGCTTATTGTGTATTTAATGAGCTTACATGTTGAGCATCGCTTTTTTCTATCTTTATAATACTCTTCAATTTGTAATGTCAGTGTTTTGGTACTGTAAGGTGCTGAGTCTCCATGTTCAAGACGCTGAATTCCTCTTTATTTATGATTCAACGTGGAACATAATACATTAATTCAGTAATGTAATTTCTATTGTCCACTAACCTTATATAAGCATTGCAATTATGAAATAATATTTTCAATAATTATGATCACCTGTTTGATATTTAATGAGTTCAATTTTTGATCATCGCTTTTTTTAAATCTTTATAATACTCTTCCAATTGTAATGTAAGAATTTTGGTACTGTTATGTGCTCATTCTCCAAGAGACCTTCTAAGGCCTGAATTTACTTACGATTCAAGGCAGAACAAAAAATATCAATTTAATAATGTGATTACTAATCTCCACTAAGGTTATAAAGTATTGTTTTCATACGACTTTTGAAATAATTATGATTGGTTCTTTTAATGAGATTACATGTTGATCGTCGCTTTTTTTAAAATTTTTATAATACTCTTTCAATTGTAACTTAAGAATTTTGGTACTATTATGTACTCGTTCACCAAGATCTTGAATCCCTCTTTATTCACGATTCAATGCAGAACAAAAAATATTCATTTGATAATGTAGTTGGTATTTTCCACTAACCTTATAAATACAGTGTCACTATAAAATAGCATTTGTAATTATTATGATCACCTAGTTGGTATTTAATGAGCTTATATATTGGATATCGTTTTTTTTTTAAATTTTTATAACACTCTTCCAATTGTAATGTGTTGATTCTCAGAGTTCAAGATTTTGAATATGAAGCGAAATTCTACCAAACATGAGAACATTTAAATGCTAAATATCTGACAAACGCATATTGTCGTGGAGCGCAATAGCCAATCCACCTTGGTCTATTGTGTAGATTCGGAGGGTCTCTATTGATTCCGAAAAGACATCATCATTCAGGCCTGAATTCGAAATGGAGAAGTCCATTGTTTATATTTGTCCAAAGCCTTGAAATAGAAGTCTCAGTTTTGTAAATCGATTCCATTTTCCATTACCTTATCGGTTTTGATCATTCAGCTCCTTTAATGCCAATTCTTTTTGATCGCGATAGTTACAAAAAGGAAGTTTTCTGGTTTTCTGAGTTTTCTGTATGTTCAGGTCTAGTTTAGTTATAAGAATGTCAAATGTTGAAGCTGCAATTGAAGTGTTTGTGTCAGACCTTATAATTCTAAACTTTTACAGACAACATTTGAGCCGACATCCCACTCTTCCGCCTTCCACGCCACACCAGTATAAGAACTTTTGATTCTCGAATACATATTTAGTCAGAATAGTGATTCATATAAAATTGGAAATTAGATCTTATTACACTATCATTTAATTCAAATACCATCCCACAAATATATGGAGGCCCAATGAGGTTAGGCTTAACGTTTTTGGCCCATTATTTCAAACGATTCTGTTTATTTTCATAATGCTTTTTGCATTAAAAAAAATTGTTAATTAATCCATTTTTCCGATTCATTTTGAAGTACTTTCGAAAAAAAGGATACAAAATATAGAAAATTAGAAATTTCTAATCTTCATTGCGTACCCCAACTTATGTAGAAAAATCAAGCATTTTGCTTTGCCACAATTGGTTTTAAATACTCAATTGGCTTTGAAAATACAATGCTAGTATAATTTTTTGATCAATTATTTTTGATCAATTGCAATCGTTAGGCGGGGATAATCTGGTTGTAATGGCGTTGGATTCCCATCCATTGGGTTGTGAATTCGAACACCTTGTATAGAGAGGAAAATTAAAAATTACCAGGGAATTCGATTACTTTTTTGCCGCTTAATATTGTGATTGGGTCATACTTATATATATTTATATTAATGTTAATTATTTAATAAAAAGTAATTAAAATAAGAAATTTCTTTGTTAACCTAAGTAGGAATTGATTTAAAAAATTGTTTTTTATATCACTTGTTTCTTCCGTTTTTCATCTATATGTAGGTTAATATCTGTTATTTTAAATATATTTTTCTAAAAATTAATAAATGCACATGAAGAATGTATACGACTGATATTTTCTTGCGTTTTTACTTTTCTTTCAAACTATTCGCTGTCACTAAAAGTCAGGTGACTTGTCATGAAACTCTAAAAAAATGGAACACATTCTTATTGTACGTAAAATAGTCACGATTTACCATTAGCGAAGACACTCAAACTATGCAGTTGACAGCTTCTTTTAAACTTTTTCTTTAAACATGATACGTCATAGTTTTGGGACAGTAAAATAACAAAACGTCTTTCTTTTTTGCTTTACTATTATTTACTGAAGAATAGTACTTACATTGTATGGATGCTGAATAACAAAAGGTGGTGTTCCTATTCTCACGCAGATAAACATGAAAAATCGCACTTTTCCTCAAAAGGAATTCTTAACTTTTCGTAGTTTCTTAGGTTGTTTATTAATAAATTAAGGTTATTTGTTATTTGTTTTCTTTAAGTACAAAATGAATGACTAATTTTCTTTTCATCAAAGGATATTTTCTCAGATTTAGAATGTAAACAATAGTATTTTAGATTAAAAAGTTTCACAATCATTTTTTGTTTATTTTTTGATACTAGAATTAGAACAAGCAACTTAACATAAAACAATTGAAAAAAATCTTTGCCATGGCTCTAACATGTTTTCTTAATGGAAATATAGATATATGTCCAAAGATTGAGAAATGTGTTTTTGGGTCACGAATAAATGGATATTTTAAATATATAATACAGAAAGAAATATAATTTTTTATATAAAATATGCTTTTTCTACATGATCATTCTAGAACATCCAGCGGTAATAGTCTCTTCAAAACTTTCCAGCTTACTCTCTTATAAACGTGCCTTGCCAGAAAACGCCTTACATGCCATTTAAGTATAATATTAATAAAACTTTTGGCATGATTGTAGTATTTTTACTCGCTCCTTCCTCGTGTTCTGGGAGTCCCAGGTTCGAGTCCCGGTTCGGGCATGGTTATTCTTCTGTGTGCTATCTGTGAGATGTGTGACTGTGCCCACCTGTAAAAAGGGGTTGCGCAAGCGACTGTGATGAGTGTGTAGCTAAGACATACTCTTTGCCCTAGTTGGCGCTACATCAAAAACAACAGACACTCCTTTCGGCTTAAATCTGCTGCTGTATGAGCACGGGGCTTGTCCCTGGCAAGTGCCATAAGTAACATAACATAACATGCAGTATTTTTACTAAATATATTGTGTCCTCCTTGTTGAGTTATATGGCCATTATTAACTGACATGCGCTAATGATATGCAAAAAAAAAGTGCATTTTAAACTTGTATTTGTAATCCGAGGAAAAAATACTGCATTTATATTCATACAATCCCAAATCAACTTTGTTGTATTGAAGTCATCGCGTTTTTTGAGTTAACGCTTTTGCCTGTTTCTGAAAGTACAGAACAACAGACAGACAACCCGTTGACGAATTTGTCTATAATGAGGACTATTGTTGTTACAGCTCTATACTGATTTTCATTTATCTAGCTCTCTTCGTTTTATAATTATCTTTTTAACTTGTATTCGAACACTCTTCCTATAAACAGATTTAACAAAAATTTGATAGAAATATAAAAATATAGTATAAAAATAGCATATTAAATTTCAACCGTCCACATCAATGCGTTGTTTAGTTATCTCTCTCCCAGACAGACAGACGGATATTTCTCAAAAATAATGTCAAAAAATCTTGTCCGATTTTTTTGAAAACTATTATATTTTCCTTTAACTACGTACATGAGAAAGTAAAAACCAGGTTATTTTCTGATATCAGCTTTACAAATTCTGTCCTATAACTAAGTTTAAAATATTATGTAGAATATTGTGTAGGTGGTCCCTAGTGATTGAAGAAAGAAATATGCAGAATAATGGAAATGCTGGCCACTTTGTGTAGTGATCTAAGAAAAGAAAACCTGCTTTTCTGCCTTTCTTCGAATTTGATCAGGCGTAACTTCGTATCAGAATATCCTTTTCGATAAAAAGTTTTCAAAAAATTGCAGACTCAGTAATAGGAGCTTAGCAGGAAAAGGATGCAATCCTTTTTATTATAATAAAGTTGTATTAGAGCGTTTTGAGATTTCTTGCTAGAAAATTTTTGTAAGATGTAACATTTTGAGATTTAAAGCTACGGTCACAGAATAAAAGAGCTTACTGTTTTTAAAATAAGCAACTATTGATTTAGCTGTTTATTAGATGCATTTTAAAATTCAGTGTTTTATTTATAACTGTTTCTATTAAAACGGTTAAAATATGCATTTATATGTTTTGATTTGTAAGAAAAAAAGAGTATGCCAAATTTTAAAGGGTTTGTAAGTCGGATACTTTAATATACAACACTACATATTTTAGATTAGATAACTTTAGCCTCATTACTAACACAAGAGATATTCATTAAATCGCATTTTATATCACTTTACAAGGGCTGATTACTGATTATCTCAGAAAAATTATTATTGATGATAAATATTTAAAGAAATAGATTTACACTGCTATACTTCTTTTTCCTCAGGTAATAATATGAGAATTCAAAGTAATTTAATGGAAATAAAAGTTTTTTGGATACCTTAATATAAAACACCTTTATTTGGATCCTCATAATTGTTATTGTGCTATCAAAAAATCATTAGATCATAATTTTATACGTAATGATAATGCATAGAAATATAAAATAATAAATGAAGTAATAAACTAAATAACTTGATATAACATGGAAGAGTTTCAGAATCGGAAATTCCAACTGTATGTTTAACTTCAGTAGAGCTACTCCAGCCCTACCTCAGCGCACGAGGTAATTTGAGGAGCTGAGTTGCCATGAAGATTAAAACGAGTAATGTGCTGAACGCCTACCGTAATATCGAACGACTAATGCTCCACTTTCATTCAAAGGCCCTGCCCGTCATCGGAGAGGTGGTAACTCAAACCCACATTACTACTGTACCCCAACTCCAGCCAGGAAAAAGAAAATCAACCACCACACCATCTCATTTCCCTATATTATGTGTATCCTGATGATATAAAGGAATTGGTAAGAACAGAAGAACTACTAGTCTGAAATTTTCAACTCAAGATAACATCTACATTTATTGAACCCTAATGTTTTAAATGTGAAATTTAATTTTTATATTTATTGAACTGATTCCTAAAACAAGGTGGAGCTTAGATATCTTTCTTTCTTTTTTTATCGATTCCAATTATACTACAATGTATTGCTGTGGGGTGCTAATTATAAGAAATCGGATGAATCTTCGTGCATTATACTGCAACATACACAATTTTATAACTTGTAGGATTGGGCTTTTATAGCTTGTGGGAATGATAAAGATTGTGGGATTCAATTTTAATCATTTCAGCTGAATATAGATGCATAACTTCCTATTTTTGTTGCATTTTATTTGAAGCAGATAAAAAGGCAGAAAATTTAATTAAATCAAATAATTCTAGGTTTATATCAATGATGTTAATTCAAACAGTTTTTACTTTTATCGAATTAAATACTAATATTCATATGCCGTGTGACAATAGTAAAAAACTTATCAGAAAAAAAATATAAAATAATGATTTAAACGTAACGAATGTTCCGATATAGAAAACCTGCAAGGCGACATTCAATTTAATTTATACTATAATATCAATTACTAGTAATCTATCAAGCTACAAAAAATGAAATAATTACCAATATTATCCTACTAATAAATAATGGAAAATTAAAATTTTAAAATTTTAATTTTAAAATTAATTAATGATTAGCGTATTACCGAAAGCACCTTGCGGTTGATTATAGAAATATGAATTTCATAAATATTTCCTATAACTTAAGACCTATTTATTAGAAAATTTCTTAACAAAGATGTATAAATATAAATTGAAATAATAAATGAAACCAATATTCCAATTTATTACCACTTCTTATAATAGTTTGTTTCTGCTGGATAAATTTAAAAGAAATTTTTTAGGTAATTAATTCATGTAAATTATATAATACCCGACACATATTTTTGCTGTATTACGTAATTTCAAACTTCCAACAATTTCAAAATTTTAATCCAAAATGTATTTAAAAAATTTAATGGGAACCATAAATTCTCTTAGAACTTTCAGACTTTAATTGGTTGACTTGTTATCATCAATCCTTTATAATATTTTCATAAATTATCCTCGTATCCTTGTTATTTTTCTGCATTTTTAGATGTAATGATTTATCGATAATACTAGCTTGAAAGAAACACAAAAGAATTTTATTCTCTCCATAACTATATCTATTTTAATTTTTATTTTGTACCATTCTCTTGATGTAAAATTTCAATCTCGAAGAAGGTAATTTTGCCGATACTAGTTAAGGTTTAAGGTGAAAAATATTCTGTTCTGTAAAATCAATAAAGAAATAAAATATGTGAATTTGCAGAGAAAGAAAAACAGAAAACAAAAGCTAGAACATGCTTTCCATTTGTTAAGGTTTCACTTTGTACGAGTATATCTCATTCTGAAAATAGCAATCGATAGTAATTTAGTTTTTTTTATGTCTTATAGAAATCGATGGTAAATAAGAGTGCTTTTTTATCTTTCATAGAAATCGATAGTAAATTAGTGTTTTTTTCTCGTATCCTGATAGAAGTTGAAATTGACTAGTACTTTTAACCAATGTGTTTATCCGTTTTATTCAATTCAATCACTCCTTTAAATTTTTTTTCTGATTGGAATGAAGCCGGCTCCCATGTTACACGCAAATTTAATTTTGGAACTCAATGATTGTCTTACAGGGTAGAAAAGAATTTACTGTATAGTATTAAGTAAGACATTGTATAAATAGATAAGAAACGAGCAAGCTTTATTACAATTTAATTATTGCTTTGCTTAATTCAGTTGAAATTTATTTTTGAAGGCATAGAACCACTAGAATAAAATTTATCTCTTACAGAGTTCTTTAAAACATATCCATCAGAAATTTCATACTTCTGCATAGTATAAAGTAAGACACTATATAAATAGATAAAAAACGAACAAGTTTTATTACAAGTTGATTATTGTTTTGCTTAATTCCTTTGAAATTTAGTTTTCGATGTTTAAAGTTATTAGAATATAATTGCATCTTTAATAGAACTCCTTGAAACATGCAATTAGAAATCCCATACTACTGTATAGTAACTAAGTAAGACACTATATAAATAGATAAGAAACGAACAAGCTTTATTACAAGTTGATTATTGTTTTGCTTAATTCAATTGAAATTTAGTTTTGAAAATATAAAATTATTAGCATATAATTTTATCTTTAATATAACTCTTTGAAACATGCTCATCATAAATGAGTCTGATGAAAGTTAGAATCCCAATTTTAAAGTGATTTTTCGATACCTTTTTTTGCATATTTCAGTCTTCAAGTATATAATTGCAAAACTCTTATAATGTTTTTTATTTCAGTTCAAATATAATGAAAAAATATTAAGTCAAAAGAACAATATTACATAAATTTTCCGGAACACACTTTCAGGTACGTGCTATAGATATCCCTCTGAATTAAATTTTTTTTTCAATAATACTAGGCGCATTGAATTACATGCAAGTTATTTCAATTATTGTTTCTGATTATCCGGTCTAGTGGAGTGCTTAGCACTTCAATCATCAATGCCATTGAGTCCTGTATTTACTCCATTCTGACTTTTGACTGAAATATTATATTGCAGATATAATGAAATGTATTAACATACAAAACATATAGATAGTGAATACTTGTTTTGAAAGAAACCGTAAATACCAAGAGTCTACTAATATATATTTTAATTTCTGATATCTTCTAAATTACTATACGACTTATAATTCATAATTTTATTTTTTTAAGGATAAAAAAATTTAAATGTTGCACTTAATAAAGAAAATAACAAAGATGTTCATAATAGCAAGTATAAAAAACAATGGTTCTTCATAAATTTTTAATACTCTGTTCGTAAATTGTATACTGAATGTGACCTTTCTGTTAGAATGATTATGAGAAATTTTTTTATTTTATTGCAGTTTATAAAAACAATCTCTTCATTAATGGAATAAATATATGGTTTCTATTTCTTTCATTTCATTATTTTCAATTCTCCAATTCTGAGAAGAACGTAATCCGATAAAAGGGTTCCCCCGTAATTGAAATTATAAAGGAATATTTGTATCATTAGATACCAAGTTAAATTGCCTGAGATGAAATTTAACATCAGCAATTTAATCTTTCAGAATTATACGCCCACCGGGATAATGAATTTATTATAATAAAATTCCTGTATGCTTGAAAAATAATTTATCAGGCAATAAATTTTCGATTTGAAATAATATAATAATTTAAATCTAAAATTGTTTTGTTGAATTAGATTGGGTTTAAAAGTTTCTTTTTGATTTCATTTATATATAAAGGGTCTATAGAGCATTTCTCAGAATTCATCGGAAATTTTTTGATTATTTTTGCCAAATTCTTTACGCCGTTATTGTACAGATAACGCTTTCTTTTCAGGATTTAATACTTAAAACATACACAGAAGATAGCTTGGCTTATATTAAATTGTCGCCAACTTTAGTATTCAATAAAACAAATCTCCAATTTACATCGGATAGAATAATTTATTTTCGAAATCAAGGAGTGAATTAAATGCTTTTTTTATTGATTTTTAATGTCCTCGTTATATAGACGAATGTAAATTCTTGAGATTTGTAGTTTATTTTTAAATATATTTCAGAATGTCATTTGAAACTTTTATATGAATGATAATTTTGAAAAAAATATATTAATTTGTCGCTACCTTTAGTATTCAATAAAACAAATCTTCAATTTACATCGGATAGAATAGTTTATTTTCGAAATCAAGGAGCGAATTAAATGTTTTTTATTGCTTTTTAATGTTCTCGTTATATAGAAGAAAGAAAATTCTTGAGATTTGTAGTTTATTTTAAATTTATTTTCAAAATGTCGTTTAAAACTTTTATATGAATGATAATTTTGGAAAAAGAAAAAAAAAATTCGAGCGGAAATTGAGATATCAATTTTATTTTTGTTAAAGAAATTTAAGTTTTAAATAGAAATGTTGATGAAAAGATTTTTACAAGAATAAGAGTAATGTCAAGACTTAAAATTATTATAAGATATTCATTTAGCGTATTATTTTATAAAACGGTGAATGAATATCTGATATGAATATTGAATATCTGAACGGTGAATGAATATCTGATATGATTCAATGAATGCGCTGATGAATTTAAATTCCCTTTTTTATTTTAAATTCCTTTTTATTCCCTCCTTTATTCTTTTTTTAGTAATGTATAGGAAATTAAAAACAACGTACATTTTTGCATTCGTATGCCCCCTATTTTTGCGTTTTCGTTTTTTTAAAGCACTTTTTTGTTTCTAATAAATGAAAAAAAAAATGTTTCCACTCCTTAAAATTTAGAAAAGGTATTTAATGGAAATATATAGAGTTCAAAAAATCTTTCATTGATTGAAATATGAATTATCAAATGTTTTTGGCTAAATACAGTTTATTAAGACGTATAGTTTATGCATAATTTTTGACTTGATTTCCACATTATAGTTTAAAAAGTGTATTTAGGTTGCAAGTTTTTTTTTAAAAAAATGAAGCAGTAAAAAAAGAAATTCACCCGTATTAAATATAAATAAATATTCAACGTATATGCTCATAAAGAATAAAATCATAAATTATAAATATTTTCTGTAAATAAGGGAATGATTTCAAAGGTAAATTACGAGTAATGAATTTTTATTTGATAAGTAATTCTATTGATACCATTAAATGAAACTGGTATCGGTATCCTCAGAATACATTTAATGTCTTTCCATTAAGTTAAAAAAAGGTTATTTATTAATCTCTTGCTAGATGAAATTAATTAAAATAATTCAGGCTCTCGTGAAATGAGCCTAGTCAATTAAATTTTTTCATACATTTATTTAACTTGGCTACTTTCATATTTGCATTATATGGAATTTGGTAATCGGTTTTATTCGTACTTCTTGATGTGCAAAAGCTTTGAAATTTTGTGAACTTTCTTCTCCTCGATAATTATCGGCTATTTTATCTTTTCTGAAATTGCTTATCAATCAATATAATAATTTCTTTAAATTTAATTCCATGATAGGGCGACACCTGGCAGGGAAAGCGAAATAAAAACTGATGACAAGATTTCGTAATATTTATAATAATAAATTGCAAATAAATTGACTAAATGACAGAAAAAATTAAAATACCAGTAGTTCTTCCTTTTTTTCTTGTACACTAATAAAAGTTTAAAAACCTTATTTTATAGAATTTATTGTTTTAGAATCCATTACAGATCATACAAAGAGAAAAGCAGTTTCATTTCAAATTAAAAATGATTAACTTGGACGGATTTTATTATTGTGCAATGGACTTCTTTATTTCATATTTAATTATAATATTTAGTATTCTACAGAAATTTGCTTTAAAATCATTAACCAAATTTATTATAAGCCCTTTTTTATATTAATCAGTGATTATATTGATCAATGTCAACAATATTTATTTTTCAACAGCGGCTAAATGCAAGACAAAACTCATATTATTTATTTAACAGAATGGAAAATTGATACCATTTTTCTTTTAACGTATTTCTCTCTCAACGATTTTGGAATTAGGAGTTTCATATACTATTTGATGTTATTTTTTTAGTTTTCTACTTTTTTATGCGAGATTATATGCTATTAGTTCAATATAATTTAAATTTATTATCTAATTTTTTATTAAACATTTAGAAATTCCCTTGCGCCTCTGAGTATCACACGGGGCTTACAGAAATCGACAATACATCATACAAAGACACCATACACAGAGCAGCCACTCACGCATCACATTCGCTTGCACAACCCCTTTTTACAGGGGGAGGTCACATTCAAACATATTACTAAAATAACAGATGAAGAGCAAACATGCCCAAACTGGGACTCAAATCCAAGACTCCAGGATCACGAGGAAGACGATTATCTAATATTTCAGTATTTTTTCCAAAATTTTAGTTATGTATTATTTCACATTTATTTTTTATTTCTATTTGAAGTATTCTCTGTTTTAAGAAGTAATATTAAAAATGCGCTTTAATAAATTTATCGATAATGATAAAAAATTCGTTTTTATAGTGTTTCTCAATAAAAATGAAATTATTTTGCTCTAATTAATTTCAGGAAACTAATATCAATCCACACACAAATACCGATATATACAAATCACTAAAAAATAGTATTTTGTAACAAATATTTTTAAAGTTATCATAAATCTGTGACTCAGAAAGAAATGAAATTCTATTCAGATTGACCAAAGAAGCGAAACAGAAGAAAACGATTTTGTGCTCTGGAGTGACAATATTTGTCTACTCACGGTTGATTCCCCAAAATCTTTTCTGTTTGTCTCTAATCTCAGACGACCCCTTGTTTTTGGAATGGCCAAGGCAAATAAAATGTCGACAAGTTTCCAACTTCAAATCATTTGATTGTTAAGGAAATAAGATCCGTATTTGTGAGGAGCAAATAGAAATAGATATCTTTATTTTAATTTAACCACTTTTTATTCACTTTCTAAACTTTATTGTTGCATTCTTCACAAAATAATTGATTAATAAATTTTCATTAAAATTCCAATTTGAAATCTTTTGATTGTGGAAGGAATAAAATCCAAGTTTCTGTGGAGAAGGACTAGAAACATAATTATGACTCTTAACTTCTTAGGATGAATTAATTTTTTAAACTTTATTAGAGAATTATTCAACAAATAAAACGATTATCAAAAGATATTTTCAAAGCTCTGAAATATGTAGTCATTACATGGAAAATTCTTTTGAAAAGCATACAGTCATTAAATGAATATTTTTTAAAAGCATGTAGTCATTAATTGGGATTGATCTTGGCCTCTGCAGAAATTACGTAAAATTATTTCATTCATTTTGTAAATTATTTCATTGGTAAAAGAGTAAAAGAATTTATCTCATGTTTCATTTCTAAACTAAAAATTATTTTTAGAAAACAATGCAGTTCAAATTTTAACTTATAGAAACTAAAATTAGCTAAAATATCATTTTTTTTATCTTCTTCACAAACAGATAGTTTTTCGCGTCTTTCTCATTTTTATTGTTTTCTTCCAGAACATGACGAATCACACATCGATAGTGATATTTCAAATGAGACCATGCCTTTTTAAGTTCTCCCCTTCGTATACTTTTTTTATCATGTGATGAAACCAATACTTGGATTTGTTCATCCTTTTAAATAGTTTTGATTCACGTGGTGTCATAATCGCATGATAAACGTCAATACACGTTAAATCTAACGTATAACTAACTATACGTTGCACTAACATTACCCTCGATTTACTTTCATCAAAATAAGTAATGATTTAAGAACTAAGTGACTGCTTTTGATCATGTGAGCATGAATTAGACTTTTGTGATCTTAAGAAGATGGATTCTAAAGAGGAAAAAGAACTTAGTTCATATTCTAATTTTTTTCTGTTGAAAATGATTATCAGGAAATAGAAAATAGCCCAAATTATAGAAATAGAAATGAATATTGAATCAGAAATGAATTCAGAAACATAAACTCCAATTCCTTGTGTTACGTGAGCATAAATTAATTCAATTTAACCGTTTTGATTTGAAGTAAATTCTTGAATGAAAATTAGGATAGGGGCATTAAAAGACAATCCTGGTTCATTTCAAAGAAATAACGCTCAATATTATTTGTTGAAAAGATTATTAAAACAAAAGGGCAGTATTATAATTCATGTTATGAAATAAAAGGAGTTTAATATTTTTGAAACTATTTAAATCAATCAGCAAAATTCGGTAAAAATGATCTTGAACTAAAATAGTCAACAAAATTAAAAGTAATGAAGAAGGCCTAAATTTAGTTAACCATGGAATAATAAATTTTTGTACAGAATAAAAATTTATCAACCTTTAATTTTACAAAAAGAACCATGAAATTTGTTATAGTTTTTTTTAAATAATCGCTAGTAAAAACTGGGCTAAAATATTCGAAGAATTTTTTTCCTTATATTTCATTTTTACAATAGTTATTTATTAATAAAGGTAAAATAATAATCCTTACTTTTCTAAAACAGTTATTTATAAAGGCAAAATAATAATCCTTACTTTTCTAAAACAGTTATTTATAAAGGCAAAATAATAACCTTACTTTTCTACAATAGTTATTTATTTATAAGTGCAAGATAATAATCTTTGCCTTTCTACAACATTTATTTTAACGGCGAAATAATAATATTTACCTTTCTGCTATAGTTATCATAAAGGAAAAACAATAATCTTTACCCGTAAATGTAAATAATAATAATTAGCACACTTTTCTGTTTGGAACACTATTATGAAAATTGGTTATAGTTTTCTTAAGTAATCGTTAATAAAAACTGGGCTAAAATAACCGAAGAAAAAAAAAAGACTTTTTCCTTATATTTCATTTCTACAATAGTTATTTATTTATAAAAGCGAAATAATAATCCTTACTTTCCTACAATAGTTATTTCTTTATAAATGCAATGCAATAAACTTTGCCTTTCTACAACATTTTTAACGGCAAAATAATAATCTTTACCTTTCTACTATAGTTATTATAAAGGAAAAATAATAATCTTTACCCATAAATAATAATAACTAGCACAATTTTCTTATCTGGATTTTAAATTTTAACTTTAGAGTAATTTATTATAATTGTTTAATTTGAAAAATAGCAGAAAAGATTATGTATAGTATTTGTGTGTTTCATATTTACTATACACTCGCTGCGCGCTCTGCTAATGAAAAACTCGCAATTCTGAAAATCTTTGAATTTCGCCTTAGAGTAAGAATCCAATGAATTTCGATTAATGAATGGAACTGAGCAATACTTTTGAAATTGCGCTCTGAAGATTCCCCATTCCAGGCAACAGCTGAATTAATAAAGTAATTCCGCAGCTCGTAGAATTCCCTAGTTCAAAATGAAATAGCTTTATAGAAAAATATGTTTTTCAGGTACATGATGGCATTAAATACATCAAAATTTCCAGTATAAGCAACATTCATTTTTTTATTCTAGCTTTTGATTTCACCTCAAAAATATATTTGATTATTTTCATGTTCATTCATTTATTTTTTTGGAATAAAAAGGTGAAATATGAGATATGTCGCATGTTATTACGTTATTGGGGCCTTTTAATTTGCACTATAACCATAACTAACTATATATATAACTATGCAATATTTCAGATGGTATAAATTTTTAATAAAGTTTAACTCATCAATGAGCTTAGTAAACATTGTTTCCATTTTACATCTTTATTGCGAAAATGATTCAATGGATAGAATTTAAAATTATATATATATAAAAAGTAAGGTCATTTCTTTCAGATAATCTGCAGTCTGAAAAATTATTAACACTTTTTTACTATTTTGAACTATCTATGTTCATTATTATATTCATTATTTGGCCTTATTATAATACTAAAAGAAATTCCACGTGAATGTAAATTCGTCAGCATATTAGTAGCATTTTGAAGCAGCATATTAGCATGAATTTAGAAAATATGGAAGTAAAAGGAATATGATAAATTTAATTTGGTCAAACATAGCAAATAATTTTAAAGTAACAAGTAAAATTTTAAGTACTATAATAATATAGAAATAATGAAGTGAACAAAGTTAATACCAGTTAAATATTTTGTAAAATGAAATGATATAAAGTATAATGTGTCTTTTTGTTTAGTTTGGTATCTGATAAATAATCATAAATCAAATGTATGAAAAATGCTGGATAATATAATTTTTGTTATATATTGAGATGAGTATATTAATGGACTTCTGCAACAGCTTTTGAAAATATAATCCATTAAATTAATTTTAAATGCTTTTCATTAAATTTTAGAATTATTTTAATTAGAATTTTTATGTCATATCTAGATATAATAAAATCTAAGTAGCGCTTTATTGATGATGACTTATATCAATCAATTTCTTTTCAATTGTGTCTCATTGATTTTTATTTCTTTTACTTGAAATTCGATTCACTCGAAGCGCAAACACCATTTGAAGTTTATTGGGATTATGAACGGATTCTATTCGTGTGACGTCACAGGCTCAGATTAAGCGTAACTGACCACGCCATCTAACGTCAAATTGCATTTGATATTATGCTTTATCTGATAGAGGAAGTGAAATGGATTCGAAAATTAAATTGACGCGACTCACTTTATATCTAGCGTGTGAGATTTAAAAGGATTCCATTCTATCCATTGCGCTGGCGGCAAATCAGCTGCATTTCAAACTTAATGGAAATTCAAGATGACTGATCTACCCGAAAGGGAGTTAGAAATCAAAGGTTACAGAGGAGAAAATTAATGGAAATATACCAAGTGTATAACTTGATGATAAACTGGCATTTATTTTAATTCAGTCTCTTAAAAGATTATTTTCTCATTAATGAATGAAATATTTTCTGTTTTTCCCCCTGTATAATACGAAATCAACTTGAAAATCAATTTAATAAAATAATCTTTGAATATTCTGTACTTTTTTGATAAGTCCTCATAGTAAATTTTGAGTTCTTGCTTAATTCTGCCACCAGATGGCGCCAATGGCATGGAATTGAATTAAATTATTAAATCAAGTTCTGAAGAAGTGATTATCAATTACATGCCAAATTTAATCTTTATAAATGTGAAAAAGTTAAATTAAATAAAAGTGTACAAAAATTAAATTAATCTGACTCATTTTATGAGAATTTGAATCGACCTATTTCATTCATTTATTCGAAGAATCTAATTTTCAGAACCCATTTCATCGAATGAATTCTAATAATATTGATAGAAGTATTTACTTAACAGAATTGTGAAGATAAATCTGAGAAGAAAATATATACCTCTTACGTTATATTTACTTATTTACTGAAAATATTTAAATTTTATTTTCTTCTTCTAGATAAACGAATCTGTTTTGTATTCTTTTATATTTAATACGAGAGAATTCTTTTTTCTCTGCGTGTTTTTAAATTACAAAATAAAAACATTTTTTGGAAAATATTCAGGTCAAATCCACATTTATGTGTAACATCTAAATAATCAAGATTTATTCGGAAAGGTATGATATCTGGAATTTTAATAAAAAGAATTGTTACTTTATTCTGTAAATACCTCTATTCTGTAAATCCTCCTTAATGATATTGTCGGGCAAAATCTTTTTTTTTTCAATTTTTAATCGGAACAAAGAAGCATAAGCCAATTGCGTGCACTTCGGCCATTCTTTTTTAAATAAAAGACTGCCGTTAGTCCAAGCTTTATAAACTGAGACGTAATTCGAAAAGTTCTTTTTTCAGAATTTCTGTTATACTTAAAATGTATATTTATTTAGCAATAAGAGACAAGATTTCCAGTTTTCTTTTGTATTTAATTTCTATTTCTTTTTTTAGAATTATTCATCGGCATGAAAACTTGGAAGCATTATTTAATTTAATAAAAAGAAGCTACAAATCTCAAGAATTTACAATTGACTGCATGTTAGAACGGCTACATTCAAAAACAAATAAAATGGCATTTTATTCTTTTCCTGATTTGGAGGTAAATTTTAATCAATTCTAGGTAAATAAAAGACTCTTTATTGAAGGCACTTGAAAGGTTGCGACATTTAATATATGCCAAGTACCCTTCGTGGTATTTTTTAGGTATTGAATATTGTATGCGTCTGAAAAGTAAGCTTTCCAGGCATAGAACCGCTATTTGCTTAAGTTAATCAAATGGTCTCTAGTGAATTATGCAAGATATTTGATTGATATTCAGATATAAATTTAATTCAAAGGAATTTTTCAATCCCATTATAATTCTTCAAAGAATGTGAATAACAAATTCGAATTGGAAATTAATCTGTTATTCGAACTCGGAAATATAATCTGTGATAAACATGTTTTCAAGAAGATTCGACTTTCATTCGAATAAATCCAATATGAATGTGGCGTATAATGTAAAAAGAATAATCGAATTCTTATTCGATTAAATACTCGCCGAATAACGTGAAATGGAATAACAAAAATTTTCATTTTTAAGTTAAATTGAAGAAAAACATTTATTGCTATGATGTTTTGAAATGGGGATTTGAGGATTATGATATTTTTGAAAAAGAAAAAGAAATGTTTTTTAGTTAACAAATGGGGGATTATTTTTCAAGCTGAAATGAAATATATTTATTTATGATATAAATTTTAATAGAACAGTTCTAAGAAGTATTAAATTTAAGAATAGAGCTCAAAAAATTCAATATTAAACATATTGTTTGTAACTGTTAATGTCAATATCCATTATCCTATCCATCAAAGTCAACATTTGAGCTTCTTTTGAATAAACCCAAAACTAGTAAATTATTATTATAGTGCTTAATTACTATTACTATGGTACATAAGTAATATTATTAAGTAATATCATTTGGAGTATAATTAATATTATTATCATTACTATGGCGTATAAGTAAACATGCAAAAGTTATGCTATATTAGAAAAAAAGAGAAAGCTTATTATAATTTTTATAAACATTTCTTTGGCTAATCCTCTTATTATCTTTAACCAAATATAAAGTGATAACATATTAAAACAACATTTAATTTATTCCATAAATTGAAGTTTACTACCAGTTAATTATCATGGTATATTTATAAATTTTGTGCCTTCATGTATTATCAATGACAGAATTCTTATATCGCATTATGCCATTTCAAATATTTCAAGATTTTAATTATTAAATAGCTATCAATTTAATTTAATTCGAATTACATACAAAACTGCATCACATGTTTGGAAATTTTAATAAATATTAACCTATGAAAGTTCAAATTTCAAAAATATTTATAGTTATGAAAAATAAAACGAACGGGAATAATAATTAAAGTAGAAAATTTTCTTAATCTTACTAAACATTAGCATGACTTTAAAAATTAATTTTTTAAAAAATTTTTTTCCGATTTACAGATTTAAAAAAAACACAATAGTTAAATTTTTCAACATTATTTTGATATTTAAAAAACGAGAAGATAAATTCATTTTTTTCAAACATTCTTTTAAAAAAGGCTTTCAAATTATTAAAATTATTCAAGATTCATCAGGAGTTGTTCGACTGGCATAACTTTCAGGAGATTTCAATTAGGACTAGACAGAACAGTTATGAGTAAGACGGAAAGAAAAATGATGCAATTAATTAAATTTAAATAAAAAAATTCATTTAAAACTACTTGAAAAGTTCGTTAAGATAGAATTATTCTCAGGAGCAAAGATAGTTAATGCAATCTTTGCTTTTCCTTAATTTTTCTTATATTTATTATTATTTGCCTGAAAATCTCAAAAAAATTAATTAATTAATTTGCCTTGAAGTCCGATTTAAATTACTAACAAAAAATTGAATTGAAAAATTATTTTATGCCATGTTTAGGGAAAAATACTTTTTTATTTATATTATTCCGACAATTGATTATTGAACATTAAAGAAAAATTAATGAAAGGTATCAAATTGTAAAACGATTATATTTAAAAATTTTGAAGATAGAAAAAAAAATAAATTAGTTTCTTAAAATAATGAATAAAATGAAAATTTTAAAAATAACATGATGTTTTAAAGCTTTTTTATTTTATTTGTGGTAAGGAAAACTCTTTTCATATTTTTTCAAAAAAGAATACTAACGTTAAACATATTTTCCCAAATTATTTTTTGTAATAATATATAAAATTTTCACATCATAATTCAATAAATATTATTTCTACTTTTTAGAGTTGCAATATATTGAACACTTTTTTAACTGATATATGTTTTGAAAACTAGCATGTAAAGGTAGACTGGATAAATATTCAATACCAAAACCTCAAATTTAAAATTATGGGTAAAGGTTTAAGAATTTATTTGCAAAATTATGAACATATATTTCTTAAAGGTGTTTAAACATATATAATAGTTAAAGGATTATAAAAGCCAGTAGCGCGTCTTCTTCATGTTCTGGGAGTACCGGTTCAGGCTTGGTTGTTCTTCTGAGTGCCGTCAGTGAGATGTGTGACAGTACTCCCCTGTAAAAAGAGGCTGTGAAAGCAAATGTGATGAGTGTGTTGCTAAAGTCGTACTCTTGGCCCTAGTTGGCACTACTTAAAACAAGAGACGCATATCTTTGGCCTAAAATCTGGTGATGTATCATTGGCACTTGTCCATGGCAAGTGCCATAAGTAACAACAACAAAAAAGATTATACAACATTATTCAGAATATAAAGATGACTTTTATAAGGTTATATGTTTTACCAAAGTTGGGCGATAAATTTGGATGGCAGATAAATAAATTTGTTTTACTTATGTTGCTGTTGTTGTTGTTGTTACTTATGGCACTTGCCATCGACAAGCCCCCTGCTGATACAGCAGCAGATTTAAGCTGAAAGGAGCGTCTCTTGTTTTTGAAGTAGCACCAACTAGTGCCAAGAGTACGACTTAGCTACATACTCACCACATTTGCTTGCACAGCCCCTTTATACAGGGGGGCACAGTCACACATCTCACAGATAGCACACAGAAGAACAAACATGCCTGAATAGGGAATCCCAAAACACGAGGAAGACGCGCTACCTCAGTGCCAGCAAGCTGGTTGTTTTACTTAAAGTGAAGCTAAAGAAAAATAAAAAGATATCGATTGGGGCAAAGATTTTAATGCAATTATTGATTTCGTTCTAACCTTCAGATTTTTCCATTGAATTTTCCATAGAAATTTTTGTTAATAAATTCATACCAAGTCTGAAACCAATATGGAGCAAGAAAAAAATCGCGGATACAAAGTTATTTTACAGAAGAAGAATTATGTAGTAAGCTTAGAAGGTAAAAAATATATTTCTTTAATTTGATAACGAATTTTTTATTTGAAAATTTATAGCTACTTTAATTTAATACCATTTCATTAGACTCCAAATTTTAAATATGTTTTGTCATGTAACTTTTTTGCAACGGCCAACTTTTACCGTTCTCTCTTAAAAGTTGAAAAGCGAATATAAAAGTATTTCTATGGTATAAGAAAGTTAAAAAATAAATAAATCCATTCTATTCCATTGATACAGCACGATATTCATTTTCAAAAGCCCGTATTGACTCAAGATCGAATAAAAAATGTTCCTATTCTACTGCAAAGCTGTTCCGAATATATTTATACTTTCGGCTTCCAGAGAGCGCAGGTGGGCATTCTTTTACTGATGAGTGAATTCCAGTCGGAATCGATTTAAGTTCGGCGACTGAATCCAGACACATTTTTCTTCTGAATTTCAATTTACTGCATTAGAACAAGAACATTTTCTTTCTCATATTCTTGCATAGAATAAAATAATTTAAAGTATTAGACGAACGCGCTGCATTGTTTGCGACTGACATATTCGTAAATCAATCACTTGGGAGCAGTGTAATAAATTTTCTCCTATACATTCGTTTTTATGAAGTTGTTGAAACTTTATTTATGCAGTAACTCATCTGCGCGAAGCGTTAACGAAACAATGATTAAAAATTGTATACTACTATCTAAGATTGCGCATTTTAATTTAAAATCTGAATTATTTACACAAAATGCGAACTTCCATCAGAAATATATTCAATATAAAGTTTAATTTAGTATAAAAAAATTTAATTTATAAAATATTGTTATGAAGTATTAATATTTTATCAAGTATTTTTCAAGTATTCTTCAGCAATTTTTTTTCTTATTTTCTACCTGGTGGCTCCAAAGACGAGTAGTGAAAATTTAATTTAATTAATATATTAACTTATAACTAAGCTCTGATAATTTTAGAATTGTGTATTGTTATCGAGAATTACATATAATCAAATTTTAAGTTTAAATTTCTTAAAACAGGAACGTTTACTTTCAAATGATTAATCGTGAATGACATTTTTTTTAAAAAAATTCATTTTTACTGACATGGAACATGTTAAGTGAAACAAAGTGTTTAAAAAGTATTTTGTTGATCTGACTTTGTAAAAGTATCTGCTGGAAAGTTGCATTCTCTTCCCAGCTTTTGATGGTCACCACGGATGAAATAAAAATTAAAAGTCCTTTTATAACCATTTTTTCAAGTAAAATTTTTACAATTCCAAAAATTACATTATCAATTTTTCCAAAAACAACAAAATTGAAGAAGAAATCTAAACATATAGCTCAATACTTATAAAATGACTTGACTTTAGATTTTTTAAAGATTTTTTTTGGTTTTTTCAAGTTATTAGTTAATAACCTGAGTAGAGGTGGGGGGGGAGATGGAATTTAAGATATCAATTTTTGGTTGTTGAATAACTCCGATTTCGAGATAACCGTTGTGGTTGTTGTTTCTAATGGCACTTGCCGTAAACAAGCTCGCTGACAGTCTGCGATTTTAAGCCGAGGGTACTTCTCTTGTCTTAACTAGGGTCAAGAGTACGTCTCAACTACTCACGCATCGCATTCACTTTCACAACCACTTTTTACAGAGGGGCGCGTTCAAACATCTCACAGATAGAACAGATAAAGAACAACCATGCCCGAACCGGGACTCGCTTCCCTTTTACCAGGACGTCGGCTAGATAACCGTAATATGGAATCATAACAGTTCACGCTCGTTTTATTTTTTTATGTAGTTTTCGAGATATTGTGTGATTTATGCTCTAATTATAGAAAATATTTGTAAAGATGAGTTCTTTTTCTAGACAATGTAATTTTGTCTAAAAAAATTATTAGCAATAATTATTGGATAGTTTTATTTATTAGAATTATGGGCATTTCAACGCATCGATATTCTTCAGGTTGTTCTCTAAATATGCTATTTCTATTTATATGAAACTTAATAAAATTAATATATTATAGAAAATATCTTTTTATATATATCTTTTTATTTTTATTAAACAGTTTTAACCCTCTATCTTCTGAATTATGTTGCCATCAATTTTCTAAAATTTTTTCCCCAGTAGTGAAGTTCCCCTACAGAATAATCCTAGAGAACCCAAGAGAAAAATTTTAACCAAAAGAAATATTTTAATTAATTTAATTATTAATTAAATATTTTAATTCCTACTTTTAGCTTATATTAACTTCTTGCTATTTGGGTTACATTCTCCTAGAATACCATCGGAAAAAATAGTCATATTACAAAAATATAATCCAGATTTAAATGGTACTTATAAGTACCGTCAGTAGATAAAGGGTTAATAAAATACACATCCAATCAATGTCAAGTTTCGAAACCTAACTGCACCTACAGATAGGTTTCAGATGCAGACATTTAGCAATAGGTATTTATTTTCAAAAATCTTGGCTCAGAATTTAGGCACGAATATAAGATGAAAATGATGAATTCTGAAACATGATGAATGCATCATTATTGGTTTAATGAATATCTTTAATTTTAATTAATCAAATTTTATTTTATACAGAAAAAATGGCACAATTCAGAGTGTTTTATACTGGTGGCTGATTTATATGTGTAACTTAATCACTAAATAATAATAATTTTGGCTTATAGTTCTCTTTTTACAATTTATTACTAAACAATTTTTTTACAATTCATCACAAAATACATCTCTAATACATCTCTTTTTACAATTTATAAGGTATTTCTTGATTTTAAAATTTACGTTAAATGGGAGTAAAGACATTCTTTTACTCTCGCCCTTGAAACAGTTTTAAACACAATTCCTTTTACTCTATTTCAAGAGGAAATATCCGGTGGTAAACAACTATGCAAATTGTTAAGCAGTAGATTGATCCTAATTAATTTTCTAATTTGAATAATTCCCTTTAAACCGCAGTTCCAATGCAATGGCACAAAATAATGCTGCCATGGGTTTTAATACCTTCTGAGTATTCAAGACCAACAAGCTTTGTCAGGTAATTATTATTGGACTGTGGTCTTGATGCACTCATTCTAAGTAAGAATATGTTAAGGGTGGCGCAGTTGTTGGAGTTATGAAAGTTTTCGAGAAGAAATTAAATGAATTAATTCTCATCCTATTACGCTTCATTTCGCAGGAGGAAAACTGAAAATTAATCTCTCAGAGGATTTTTATTTGAATGAAATTTGGGTCAAGTGATTGTCTGAATATTGATATTAACTTAAATTAAATTTAACCCTTTGCATTCCAGTGGTGCCTCTGACTCACCATTCAAGATTGTGCATCATTTTGTAGTTTTATTTATTTATCTTTCAAATTTAATTGTTAAAAACGCCTTCATAATGGTTGAGCGATGTAGATTAATTTTTCAAAGAAATTCGACTTAAAAAAGTGTATATTTACTTTTCATAGCAATGAACAAATCTTTGTATTAGGTGAATAATTTTGCCTCTAATTATTTTTTGGAGCACAAAGGGTTAAAGAACTTTAACTAATGATATAGAAAATCTTAGAATTCGGCAATCAATAAATTCAAAAATTCAAAATGTAAAATATTTGCCTAGTTTTCATGACAATAAAAATATTTCTTTTTACGTAATCTGATAAATTTCGTCAAGAAAAGTAAAATATTGTAAATATTCGAGAACCGGTTTCTTGCATTCCTTATACCAATTTTCACTTAGCAGATATATTTTTACAAAATATCCTTTTATACTGTGACCAATCGGTGGAACCTAATGACTAGCCTATAGTATATCGAGTACAAAATGACTACGACCGATCCATTATCCCTTCGTACCGATTGAAGGTCGCGATACGAACCTGCGACGCAGGGCCAGTAGCCGAGTAACATGACCATAATACAAAAGTCGACTTCGGTATCGTAGATGTTATCTGGTTTATGCAGGAAGTATGATTTGTTCTTTGGATGTAACTAAAGCGATCACTTCTTTATTGCTAGCAATTCTGAGGACGTGAGAAGTAGTCTATTTTTCCGGCTACTTCTCATCCCCGTACTTGAAGTGTATTTCAGAGGAACATGCTGTTAGGTATGAAACATTTGTCTGCATCAAAATATCAGGACTTATAAAAATTAATTCGAGATTCAGCATTGAAACGTTAGTCAGGGTAGAATAAG
Organism: Argiope argentata; assembly: GCA_026289955.1. Classification (NCBI taxonomy): domain Eukaryota; kingdom Metazoa; phylum Arthropoda; class Arachnida; order Araneae; family Araneidae; genus Argiope; species Argiope argentata. The sequence goes on along the minus strand of JAOUZG010026676.1, from coordinate 1,893,356 downwards.
TCAGATTCACACAGAAATATATGATGAGTAATGTCATTAAGATGAGCTAGAAGATAACCGTAATATCGAAATGATAAGACATTAACTTAATTGTAAGTTATTGTCATAACAAACCTTAACATAATTGTAAGTTATAACTTAATAATAAGACTTTAACTTAAAGAAAATCTTTTATTTGAGGATTCTTTAACCTTTGAAATAATTTAAATACTTATAGAAATTGGAAGAAATTCTGTATCCCAAAATAACTCCTTATAATTCAATGGGCAGGCAAAATTTAAAACGATTATTATAAGTAGTACAATATATTGTACGCTATTCACATGTCGTCATCCGATATTTTGAAGACGGTACAATTGTGTGACAATATTATGCAATATCTCGTGCCATTAAAATAGAGAAGAGTTCCAGTTACAGTGTTTTTGAACTACGTCTATCCTGCTAGAGTCCCCCTTATTAATACGGAATATTGTGCATTTTCTCCTCAATGTTTGTCAATATTCTGAAGACTATACATTAGCGCGAAGAACTATCAATATTGTTGGACATGTTGCGCTAATAGGGAAGAAAGAACTTTACTATGCGATTTTAGCTTACTCTTTCTTTCCTTCTTTCTTTCGCAGTATGAATATTGACTTATGAACATTCATTCATTTACTGCGATTTGCTGTTAATTTTGTTTGACATATTTCCAGGACATCATGGAAAAAAGATTTTATTTCTTTTAGAAGGTGTGAATGCATTTTCAAGCTTTAGAAATGATGGAATAATGATAAATTATAAAATGAACATTGAATGATATTCATAATTTATTCCCTTTTATTGTTTTTGTTATTTATTTTATCCAAAGTGCTCCAAGGAAGTAGATGCATATTCCATTTCAATTTACTTTATGAAAAGCAAAAAATAATTTTAATAATAATTTTGGAAAAAAAAATTACTATATAAGTTGATAAGTATAAATCAATGTTTAATAGAATAACTCCAAATAGCATAAAAATATGTCAATAAAATGTAATATATTTAAATCACCTTTTTAAGTAAGGGAGAAATCAAATGAGTAAAATTCTTTGTGGAGTTTTAAGTTAATTAACAAACCTTTTACCATTTTATGCTGTTAAGACTCTTATATGCCTAAAAGATATATAATGAAAGCATTATTTTATCATTTCTTTTATTTATATTTCTTTATTTATGCTATTTTCGTTATTAACTCAAAGTATTCTGTTGAATTAAACAAGAAGTTTTATATTTTGTTAATGCTTCTATGTATGGAAATGTCTATTCAATAGGCAGCGCTTTCTTTAAAAAAATTATTCTCTCTTTAGAAGGTTTTGTGCATCAAATCTTTAAACAGCTTTCAAAATTATTCCGTTTGAAGCGCTGAAAGCCACATAAGCATTCTCATGGTTGGCTTTGAAATTTAGAGCTCTCAACACAAAAAGGAAATTAAATTTGCTTTCTCCTTTATATGCTTTATAAAAACGAAGATAAATCGTTTGCTAAGATGAAAGGAAAATATTGAAACTTACATTTTAGATTGTTAAAACATCTTTATAAATACTATCGTAGGAATGAACTCAGTTTTGAAATGGAATTTTTATAGGAATTATTAATAAATGCGTACTCAGTTCTGTAGTAAATAAAGGTTCATTGATAAACGCAGAATTTCTGAATATCATACCAAATGGAATAAGTAAAAAATGGAACATAATTCTATCATTTTTATGTTCAGAATTTGACAAATGTAAATGTACTCAATATTTGTTTATCGCTGACTAGAAAAATGTTTGAATCCACATTTCATATTTCTTTCAATAACTTATTCAATAGTTTTATGCTATTCATGTTAGTTGAATCTCACAATAAGCATGTTATAAATTTTGACTTTTACTTTGCATACCACAACACAAAGCGGAAGTTTCAATAAGCATAGCTTTCTATGCATTATCTGAAAAATCTTTGAGAATCACTGATTAAAAATTAATTATGTATGCAAACAAAAAGGTTCCTATATTTTGAATGATTGAGACTACAGAAAATTTAATGATTGAGTTCTTCATGAAGTTCATAAACTTAAGACTTCATGATTGAGACTATAGGTAGAAAACCTTTAAATCAAGATGAAAAGTTAAGAAATATGTATAATGGATCAATATTTCTTAAGTCTTCTGTAAAATAAAATACTGAATGTAATACATTTGAATTGGTAACTGAATCAAACATTGTAGCAAGAGGAATATCTTGCTAGGATTAAAATAGAACTGTTTATAAAGATTTCAAATGATAGAATTAGCTACGGAAAAATTATCATTTTTTAAGGCGGAAATCGAATAAAATTAATGTATCAAAATATTTCCAAATAGTTTTGATTTTATTAGCAAATTTTATGTATTATCTAGAGTGATAAATTAATGCCTCGAAGCACAGTTTCTATCTTATCTAAATGCATTTAAATCTTATCAAAATGCATTCATTTTATTCATCAAATTTCTATCTTATCAAAAATTAATTTTTGTTCAAATCTGTATTCTGTTTACCTAATTTTTATAGCAGAAAAATTATTATAATCTTAGAAATAGCCTTTCACATTTAGCTAACAATATAAAAATGATGAACTTTTTAAAATACCACTAAGCGGTGAAAAAAATTTATTTAGTAAAGTCATCGTGCTCAAAAGAAACAGCATTAAAAAAAGGATAAGCATTCGAATGAAAACAGATTCAAGGGCAAACAGAAAATACAAACGTACATATTTGGGAATTATGAAGTTTTTTTATAGGTTGAATGTGCAAAATGTATGAAATACTGCTTTTAAAAATAGCTAGCTTATATGGCTTATCTTTCCACACGCTGGGGAGAAGTTATTTCAAAAAATAAATTACGATTATAAATTAGCTAAAACTTGAACTTCAGAATTTGTAAGTAGAGAAATTGTAGAGAATTTGTATGTAGAGAAATTGTAGGGAATTTGTATGTAGAGAAATTATAGAGAATTTGTATGTAGAGTATGTAATTAGAGAATTCCGTACAATCTTTTATGGTGAATAATTCCATATATTCCTGTATTTCTGAATTTAAAATTTTTCTTTCCTTCTTTCTTTTATACATAAATATAAAGCAAAAGAACACTTTTGCTGGGTAAAAAAATTAATTCCAAGATTAATTTATTTTTAATTCCCATGACGGAAACAAGATGAAATAAAACATTTGTCAATTATTCTATTTTAAGCATGAAAATCCCCAGTCTTAAACATCTAAAAACTATTTTACATGCAATTAATTGTATTAATGAATGTAAACATGTTTTTCATTCTTGAGATTTAGCAAAAATTGCTCTTTAATTGGTTTGGTTGGAAAATAAACGATAATTATAAATGAAACTACATTCCTCGAATAAACATAGAAATGAGGAAAACAACTGAAAATTAGCTTCGTTAAACGCTGTTAACAAGGCAAATAGCAGACTCTTCAAAATGAGTATATCTTTTAATGATAAGTATTTGATTTTTTTTGTGGAATGTTTAAAAGCACTAGAATTGCAAATGATTAAAAGGTTTACCATTTATTTTTAAAATGTAATTTTTTTTCAAAATAACTGGAAAGATGCAGATAAGGCTTAAAAATAATGTATAACAGTAATCAATTACAGTTAAAATGGAATTAGTAAAGATAATAGATTTGAATTAGAGCTGTAGTCAACTTATTATTTGATCAAAAATATTTCTACTGGAAGCGTTTTAGCAAAATAAATAGAAAACAGGATAATGCGTTAAAAGTTGATCAATAGAAGAGAAAGCATTATGTTGTATGGCTTTAAATTTGGTGACTATCAGACGACTCTATTTTCTTAAGATTAAAGATTGGCATGAATCAAAGTTTGTCTGATTTGGTTGCTTTTGATTCTTTCATATCACCAGCAATGTCCTGAAATTTGAAAGGGGGAGAGGTGGATGGTTGCGTCGAGTTCAACACAATCTTATTTATTTCATCTCTCTCTCTCCCTGAGTTTCATATCTTTTACTCTTTCAGAAAATAAACTCACTTGTCTGAGATGAAAATCAATTATAGTTCCATTATTATAAATAGTATCGATTATATGAATAGCAATTGTTCATTCGCGTAACATGTGAGTCTGTATTTCTGCTTATTTTGTCTTCAGCTCATTTAAGGCTCATTAAGAAATTTTACAAGAAAAATACAAATTTAAAATTGTAATTTTTCTTTGAACTGTTGAAATTATTCTTCGTTATAACTTTTATTCAGTAATAAGAAAAAAGACATAAATCTTAGTTACTTAATTCTTAATTATGTGACTTTACATCCAAAAATAACAACGAGCTTGATGTCCCAAAAACTTTCTCGTATACTCTTTAACAAATGTTTTTGCTTCTAAGTGCACTGGCCATGGATAAGCTCACTGATGCATCAGTGATTTTAAGCCGAAATAAATGTTGTTTTTTTTTTGAAAAAAACGCCAATTAGGATCTTTTAAATTTCTATTGTCTATATATTTTTTTAGAAAAGTTGCTGTCATTTCTTATGGCACTTGCCATAACTAAGCTCGCTGAGTTACTCTTACTCTTAACACTATGACTACTTACCCGGCCCAAACGATAATACAAATTTTATCCTAGACTGCCGTTTTCTGTTTCAAAAGAAAGAGACAAGACGCAAAGCGTGAATAACCATATTGATAACTTGTTTTACATCCTGATCTCATCGTTTGAAACAGAAACTGATCTGTCAGGACAGAATTTACGTTACCGATTGGGCCGGCTCAGTAGTCAAAGGGTCAATTGTTTTTGCCAAAGCGGCAACTAGTGCCAAGAGTACGATTTAGCTACTCACTTATAACATTCACTTGCAGAGCCCCTTTTTACAGGGAGGAACATTCACACACCTTACAGATAAAACACAGAAGAACAACCATGCCCGAACCCAGGACACCAAGATCACCGGGAAGACACGATACCCTTATGCCAGGATAAAGTCCTAGTAAATGTATTTCGTTATTACTAATTACATACAATTAAAAACAAATATTAGTTACAAAAGGACCTATTAGAGGGAGTTTTTTGGCGATTAATCACTCTTATGTGGTTAATACACAAGTGCAAGAATACAAAATGTATATTTTTAACTACTTTTTTAATCGATTGAAAATAAAATTTGAAATAAAACTAGATTTGTAATCACAAAAGTTACTTTCCAAATTTCATATATTTAATTTCTGGCGTTTTAAAGTTATCCTATTCACATGCCTGTACAAGGACACACTGAAAAGTGGTCATATCACAGATGGATTTGGTTTAAAATTTGATAGATTGGATTTTAAATCTGTGAGCAAAAATTCAGCTCCGTTTTGCAACTAATGTATTAATTTTTATTGACAGATACTCAAACAGATTGTTTTCGAATGCATTTCGTTCAAAACTATATAGAAATTCGCAATTTTGGCATAAAGATCATGTGCGAAATTTCATCCATCTAGTACAAAGAGTTTTTGAGTTGTGGTATTCATAGATAGACAATATTTTTTAATGAGATTCTCGAACTTAGAGATCTTTGGAACGGAGATACGTTGAAATCTCCACATTTGACGACTACGATACGTTATCTTTATATATTCCATACAAAATAACGATATTCTGGTTATATTTCTAAAATTGCTTTGTAGTAACTTTTTGAATTTTGCGGTACTATAATTTCGTCTATTTATGATTCAAAAATATTATTTTAAAATGCGGTTATAATACAAAAACTAAATTCTAACCCTTCAATAATTAAAGTGCTTTCTGCAGTTAAATTATCAGCATCTTATATTTTGAAACCACTCGAACCGTCATTACTGGTTTGTCGTAATCCGAATTTGTCAAATTCAACTAAACAGACAAAGATAATTAATTAATAATCTGTTATTTCAGGAATTCTCAATTTTTAAAATTATTTGACATTAAGTGCATCTCTGTTTAAAACTGTGATTTAATAGAAGCATAGAATTTCTATATCTATGGCAAAAATGCAACAGAAACAACTTTTAAGCTGAAATAAAAGTCCTTTATATGGCACAAATCTAAAACAGTGCATAAGAAAATCAAGTAAACAAAGATTTATGATCTAGAAATATTTTTCACTTGAAAAGAAAAGGAAAACGGGGATCATTTATCCTCCTCTCTGACAAAATGTATGAGTTGGGGGAAACATGAAGCAACTTTTCCATACAACTTAAGTCAACCCCCCTAAAAAAGCACGATGATTTACATCTTCTTTTTACGAAAAGTAAGAAAACAGTAACGGAAAAAAATACATATGTAATAAATAAACAGGTCTGAGGGCTCATGGGAAGATTTTACAATTGAAACTATTCTTTTTAATGCATCTGATGAGGATAAAATCATAAAAAAGTCAAGGGCACATAATAGGATCCCCCCCCCAAGAAGAGCATATCAAAAGTTAGTGTATATAATTCGTGTCAACCTTCAGAATTCCGAATATACGGCAAAAGAGGGAAAAAGAAAATTGGAATTGCATTTTAGCGGGGTCTTTTTTTATAAAAACATAATGAAAAAATCTGACACCGTAAAAAAATTGCTTTTAGCTAGAATTTGAATGACTATTCTTTTTATTGCATCTGATTAGGGTAAAAACATAAAAGAGTCAAGGGCACATAATAGGATGCCCCGCTCCGAAAAAATGCATATCAAAAGTTAGTGTATATAATTCGTGTCAACCTTCAGTAGTTCGAATTCCGAATATACCGCAAAAGAGGGAAAAAGAAAATTGGAATTGCGTTTTAGTGGGGTTTTTTTTAAAAAACATAAAGTCTTAATTTGATACCGTAAAAAAATTGCTTTTAGCTAGAATTTGAAAGCATGTAGCTGCTTAGATAATAATAGTTTGTTTAAAATGATTTAATATGATTTGATTATTTTTTAAAACTCTGTTATTTGTTCGCTTAGCTTCATACCCCTCTTTTAAACAAAATTAGTGTTATTTTAGAGCAGAAATCGTAGTTTTGAACCATAATGAGTTGCTAAGAACGATATCAAAAGAAATACACCCTCTCCATAGGGAGAGCGTTTCTTCTAGAATAATAATTGCTCATAAATAAGAAAGCCTTCTATTCTCCTCAGAGTACAAAAATGAATGAGTTGACTTGTCCATGGCCCCATCACTGATGGCGAAGCATACCTCCATGTGAATTTTTCTCGAATGGGTTTCTGATGGAGTCTATTATGAATATTACTCTTTTTGGAAGTTTGCTCATTCATATTTGTTTGATATTCTTGAGAAAATGAATAGTAGATATTTTTGACTAAACCTTTGAGCTAATAGCCAAGTAGAAATGTTTATTTTTCATCGGCTTTTTTACACCTCTTCTTAAATCGTGTTCGTGCACGGTAAATTCGACATGACCACTATTTAGAATTGTGAGATTTAGATAACACAAAAAACTGCCCTGGATAGCTGTAATGTAATGCTTAAAGGAGACTTATGTCTAACTGAACTAAAGTTAGCTATCATTATCTCTTTTTACTTGTTTCCTATTAAATATTTAATTGGCATAAAGTGTAATACAGGTATTTATCCTAAAATATTTTCTCTATTTTATCCCAAAGATGCTTCCCTCGTATCAGTTCGAGTTTTCCTGATACGAGAAAGTTAATTCATGAGTTCAATTGAATTCTCCGACATCCGTTTGAAGGCTAATTACGCTCCCTATGTCTGGAACTTATCTCAAATGAGACTTATTTGCTTGATTCTAGACGGTTTCCTTTCAATTTCATTAGTCGTAATTCGATTAAGTGCCTTTTGATTAACATACCTAGTTACAGCATTTTACGTTTGATATCAGCGTTAAACTAAAATTTCGAAATTTTACTGCAATTAAAATTAATGAATGAACAAGGAAATGGCTAGTTGATATTAAATAAATTTAATGAATGGGGAAAATAACTTTTCTAGTAACTATAGTTTAATTCAATTAAAAGTTACGTTCGAGTTTTGTTTTAAGATGGGCCTCTTGATTTTGAGCCTTGTTCAAATAAATGGAAATATTTCTGAGTTAATACTCCAATCACCACACTTACACGCCTCATCAACAGAGAGAAGTTATATTCACGATGACAGCTCTACCATAAATAATTATAGGCGTTCTACAAAATCATCCTAATTATAATAATAGAATTTTGTTTATTCAGGCTAAGATAGCATATTAATGTATCTTTAACAATTCATCATCAGTCATATATCAACATCTTGAAAACATTTATTGTTTCGAACGCATAAAATAGTATATGGAACTCTTTGAGAAACATCCAGATTTTTACCTTTTAAAATATTATCCCATAAATTTAAAAAGATTTCAGACTAACTTTTGCATATTATTTTTGATAAAATTGATTTAATTATAAGAATCCCATTTTAATAACATTAGAGTTTAACAATGCTTTTATTTTCATTAATTTTGAAAATAAACGCAAGACTGTTACCCAACATACAGGGCACTTCAATGATCTTCCTAATGACAGATGGAGGACAAGAACTAAGGAGAATCCTAAATGGCTATCCCTCGCTTTGGAAATATATTTCATCTTGGAAGTGGAGATAACTCGACCTCACAGCCTTAACGTATCCATTCAGGAATCAAGAAGCAATCACTATGCTGAAAGCTTCTGATCCTCGTGTTTTATATATTCCCTAGTTTAGTTAATTTCAAAGATAAAGATAAATGTAGCCCACGAAATAGCTTAATATACACACGTTAGTAATGACTGAAAAATGGGTTGGGATAGCCTGGTTGGTAGAGCGTTCAACTCGTGCTACTTAGGATACGAGTTCGAAGTTCACAAAAGATTCCCCTAGTGTGTAGCGGCTGGCGCTCGTTAAATATACTGTGGTCACAAAGTCTTCCATGTCGAGAGTAATGCTACTGGGGGTACTGCATCAGAGGTGATCGTTCTCTGTTCCAGGTCTAAATTACAATCTGAGATGATTGAATGAATATGTATGAATGAAGGCCGCCCTCTAAAAAGAGTTGTGACGTGTGTGCAGCTAAGTCGTACTCTTGGCCCTAGATGGCCCTACTTGTGAAACAAGAGATGCGTATCTCAGGCTTAAAATCTGCTGATGTACCAGTGGGGCTTTTCCATGGCAAGTGCCATAAGTAACAATAGCATGTCTGAAAAATACTAATTAGTGCTTATACATAAAAAAGGTAATTTGTAGCATTGTTTCAACTTAAAGACTTTATTGTAGCATTCTGCTCTTTGAATTTGTACAATTATAGTTTTTTCTTTTAATTTAAGCTTCGATTAATCAAGAAAAAAATTATCTGGAAGAAATAAGGGGCAATCGCTCTCAAATACGAGAAGGAAAGTCATCCATAATCTAACAAAATCGCAGAAGTATATGTACATTGGGAGTATTTAAAAGGGGAAATGTAAAAACTAAAAAAAGGAGGGGAAAAAATAACACTATAAAAGACAAAAAAAGGACAGAAAGGGAAGGAACTGGAAAATTGAAAAAAATTTAGAAACAATATAATCGTGTATATTTAAATACTTTTGTACAAATACCAATTTTATTCTAAAATGAAGAACTCGATTTTTCTTGATCTGTTCATTCTTATTGTCTCTTCAAATGCATAAAAATGTTTCATAAATTTATATTTATGTTTTCATATGAAAATGATGGTGACCAAGCTCAAATAGTGACCAATTTTAGAGTTATGCATCAATTTTTTTGAGCATTAAACTTGCGAATATCTTGAATAGGATAATGTCAGCTGTTGCTTTGTTGTATTAATGAGAGAATGTTAGTTCTTTCATATGGGCTGCATATATAAATGCTAAAGAATTTAGTATTTCGAATTTTTATTCAGATGTTTCAAAAAACATTCGTTGCATTTCTAATGTTAAATAAATGTTAATTATGTTAATTTTTGGCTTTATGGGATTAAATATTATAATTGAAATCGTATTATGTTATTAAAATAGTGTTATTGTGATTTTAAAATATGCCTGGGGTCAATCAAATGGCATTGTCAACGGTGCATTTTTTTATAAATATTATCAACAGAAATTTCTGAGACTTTTAATACCAGGAAACTTAAATTTATATTTATCCAATGGCAGAGTAAAATCGTCATAGATTCAGATAAGATAAATAAAAAGATTATTGAAACAACACTCCTCAGTATTTCTTACTGATTGATAGATCTAATTTAAAAATTGGAGATTTTACACTTTGGTTGATCAAAATGTGAATATTCTTGAAAATCTCAAGTTTTAGTTTCATTTCCGTCCCATTTGAAGCAATATTAGATGTATTTTAAGAGGGGATTGAAAATTTTGAACCATGGTCAGTCAAAACATCTGAGACGACGATTACAAATCTGGGTTTCATCAGGTCCCAAATCCTTGGTTTTACCTACATATTTACAACCTGGATTACCAGATCACCATGGTTTCAACAAACACTCGAGTTAGAGTATATTGACAATTACATCACTTTGCATAATTCTTATTCAAGACAGTAAAAAATGCGAAGGTTAGCAATATCTAAGCTTATACAAGTTACATGTACACAATGGTTCTTCTATGAAATTAGATTTCAAATCTACAATCGTCCTGTCTCAAGTTTTAGACTTTAACCACCAGACCACCATGGTTTCAACAAACGCTCGAATTTGAATATTTTGACGATTACATCATTATGACAACATCATTTTGTATATTTATTATACAAAACAGCGAAAAGTGTTAAAATTAGCCAAAGCCAAGCTTTTCACCACCATTATAGTCGGAAAAATCACAGAACATCCATTTTGTTTGCTCATTTTCAGCTAAGCGCAAGTTTATTTTCCTGTAAGAAAGCCATAAATGGCTTTCCTTTTTATTTAAAGTAAAAGAAATACAAGTTTACTGTACTTAGAATGAAGTACTGAAAGAACTTCGCTTCATGCTTGAAATAGAACTCGCTATTTCCCTGCAGTTAGTTTCTCAGTCTTGATAAATTCCTTAAATAACATAGAATTCGCCGACTAAACAGCTTCTTTATGATGTTTCTTTAGGTATTTAGAGGAAAGAAAAAAAAAAGAAGAAATGCGTATGAGAAAAATCTAGGAGTAGAAAACTCAAAAGTAGAGCACTAATAGTTGTTTTAAACATTTTTTAGTTCGTTATTTTGCTAACAGCGGAAACTTACAACGAAATTAAAGCTACTTAAAGATGTAATCGTGTACTGGATAATTTTGCAATGATACTGATTTGCATTAAACGAATTAAAATTTAATTGTTAAATTTAATGATGGACATTGTTGATAATCTTTTGAATTAGTCAATTCGTAAAATTCCATTTTTTCATTTTTTAAAAATAATATTCACAGAATTCTTCTGAGTGGTAAGTTAAATTCTGAAGTATATTTACTATTTTAGTAATATAAGTTAATTATTATTCTTAATTTATTAATTACTTTAATTATTTTATTTATTTAAAAGATATTTTTTGAGATTGTGGTTTAATTTTATAGTATTTGGAAAAAAACTTTTTGAATATTTTATATCACCAACAAATAACTGTTAGATAAAATTTATTGAAAGTATTTAATTAAAGAAATTTTCAAATTCCTAATTTTGTTTTTGTTTTCTAAAATGTGTTTCATTCAGGAATATTAAAATATTTCCATTTCTTTAGAATCATGGGAGATACTTCAGTCACTCTATTCTAAATTTCAGTTGTGCAATTAGCATATTGATCCTACAAACATGCCGAA
>JAOUZG010026676.1:1836109-1881567 GCA_026289955.1 Argiope argentata | reverse complement strand
GGTTTTGTTTTCTAAAATGCGTTTCATTCAGGAATATTAAAATATTTTCATTTCTTTAAAATCATGGCAGATATTTCAGTCATTCTATTCTAAATTTCAGTTGTGCAATTAGCATATTGATCCTACAAATATGTCGAAGTGATTTATATGTGCATTATTATATGAAAACTCAATGAAATTTTCAAGATTTTTGTTAAAATTTAGTATCAGATAATTTCTATAGTACTAAGACTTAAAATTAGCATTAATGTTGTCTTGTCTGAATTATATAATGGCATATTACGTTTAAAATAGATTTCTTTGAAGCCATCCCTTTGTCACATAATGTCAGGAAACTGTTATAAGTTGCAATAGCCTCCAGGAATCCATATCTATGTCTGAGTATAATTAAACGCATTATATATAATGTTGAAACTATTATTCATGCCATTTAACTAATTGTTGATTAATTCAATTGTCGGATTCAGACTCTGTGATCTTTGTGAATTTAATGAATGGATGTTAAGTATTATATTCCCACATAATTGAGAATTATCTGCATAATTGTTATAATTTAATAAATTTTGCCGTAATTCATTTTATATTAAAAGCAGATAATTTTATATGTAGCAAAATGCTTAACATAAGTATTTAGAAATTCTGTTTTCCCATCTGTCTGATGGAACAGATAGAAAATCTGTTTTCAAAAAAGATTCACAACATATCTAATATATACTTTTACGTCTGTTTTTCCTTCGAATCAAAAAAAAAAAATTGAAATCCTAAAACCAGCATAACCTAAGAAGTTATATTGTTATTAATTTTTGAAACGAGCAATAATTTAGACAGGCGTTTTATGCTTTTGATATGAAAACAAATACTTTAAAACCATTTTGTTCATTAATTTCCTCCATTATATTAAATTGAAACCAATAATGAATATTCATGCTTTAAAAGGAGAAATAAGGTGGAAGTAAAAATATCGTATTGAAAACTATTTGTTAAATATAATTAAAACTTGTATTCAACAATATTTTTAAATGATTTTTTCTTGATATTTGTAAAAGATAATGGTTTGCTATTGAGTTTCATATTCTATCAGAACGTTGGATGTTATATTCACGTCCATAACTCCTATGCTATGAATTCATATGCTAATCACTATGAACACAATTTACATCATTTCAGATTCGTATAACACTACGAAAAATATTCAGATAACTATCGTAATAGATTTACATCATAAAAATGGAAGCAAAATTCGAATACTTATTGATACGGCATGCATAGAAAACCGTATGCAGAGACAAACATTCCATGGATGCAGGAATTATTTTTATACTACTGGAGCATAAATTAGAATAATACTTTCAAAACACCGTAGATTCCTAATATTTTAAAAGGGAAAAAAATTCTAAACCTTAATAGCATGAAGGCATTTATGCCAAACCACAGAGCCAAGATAAAAATTTGGTATACCATTTTGCCTTTATAATGATATTTTCAGCATCTCGTAGAAGACTCAGTTCAATAAAATTGGAAGAGAAATTCGAATACTAAATAATGCGTCATCTGACCAATCCATATGCAGATGAAAAATTTCAAGTAATAAAGCAAAGCAAGTTAAATTCAAATCTTCTCCATCCGTTAGAAAGAAACTATTTTATTATTTCCAATAATCCGGAAGGAAAATTGGAATAAATGGTCTTCTTATGTACCAAGAAGATGATTAAAATTCAAAATTCTGTACGAGTTGAAAAAATACCAGCATTTACATTATCAATTAGAAGACATCATAATGACGCTTTCAATATACTATTGTAAATTTATAGCAAAAAAACTGAAGTAAAACTTTAATTCTTACTGACATGTCATCTGTACCAATCTTAAATCAGATGAAAAATTGATATATCGAATCACTTTTATTATCCTCAAACATGAAGCTGTAATATTATTTTCAACGAAGCTGTAATATTATTTTCAGAATGCTGTAGAAGATTCACAATATCATAAAAATGAAAACAATTCTGTCGGGTAAATTTTCATGCGTACTGATGCTTCCAATATTAAAAATGGTTCTGTGCTCATAAAAAATCGAAATAATTTTATATGAAAATATTTTATTTTTATTTACTTTTCATGATATTCTTCCAATTTGGAATGTGAAATATCGATTCCTGCTCGATTTCATGAAACGGGAAGCTTTTATCCATTCAAATAATGATTTTTTTTTTCATTCAGTTTGGAATTTACTTCTTCGAAACGATTTTCTCCATCTACCTTTCTTCCATAAAAAGAACCAATCATGATTTACAACTAGAAATTAAAGATAAGATATTCACGCGGGAAATTTTCTGTAATATCGATCTCACATTATGAAGATTCGGAAGTTTTAGCATTTGAGCAGAACGCATAAAATAAAGGTCGCGAAAAAAAATTCCTGGAAACCTTTGCCAATTACGGCAAACTCAGATTCAAATTTCGCATGATTAAACGCTCACAATGTATACTCGAATACTTTATCTTAATGATACAAACATTGAACAAGTTGCGTGCTATACTATCTTTTTTCAATCAAGAATATTTTTTTTCTTTTTGTGCAATTACATTCGTATTTTTAAAGATAATGGTTTGAATAAATTCATTTGTCATGATTTAAGGGATGTGAAAAGGCTTTCTTTTATTTTGTTCGTAATAAACAGAATAACTATCCAAAGCATTACATTCAAATATTTTGTAATAAACATCTTAATGCAAAATTGAATTTCGATAATTAGGTAGTTACGTTGAAATTTAGGTAAATAAATGAAGAATTTTTTTAAATTTTGAAGAAGAAACTGAAGAAGAAATATTTTGAGCAGTTTCTTGAATTTTTTGAGTTTAACTAATATTAATTTTTGTATTAAAATGCAAATAAATTTGAAACATTTGAAATTGTTTACCATATTATATATTTTATAAAATAAATTGTTCTAATGTATTTAGCAAATATCAATTAAAAGGACGTTGGGATTTTTAAATGTTTTGAGGTTATTCCCAACAGGAGCAATTAAAATAGAGATTCGAAGTTTCTAGTAATATAGTTGGTTCTCTTTTCTTAGATTGGGTATATTAATGCTGTGGAGTCAAGCTACTTCCACTTCCATAACGGAACGTACCTCCTACAAAAAATGGTATGCCTTGGTTGTTGATGGCTGTTAGATATCAGCCTCTGTCTCACCTCTACCCTGTAGCAACGAAGGTCATTCAGATTTCTCTAGATGCAAAATATGAGAGCAGTTAATACCGAAGGGTTACTTAGAGGTGAAGATTACGAAAGTGGAATTTTACGTCAAAAAGTCAGTGTTCCAAATGCTATTTTGTAACATAAAAATAATTACTACCATGTTTTTTTTTCTTTGAAAATCAATAACAGCATACAGTATGGGGATTTTAATTTAGTTTTGGAAAAAAAATCCTTTCTTATATATGACAATAAGGCATATTTTTTCAATTACAAACTCCAGTTTATGCTTTTCTAAAATTTTCTGTGTTTTAAGAATGCAATTAAAATCTCAGTATAAAATAATTGGTGGATAATCACCTTCAAATACGAGGTGATCCAAATTACACAAAAGGTGTTTAGACTTCATTGCAGGGAAAATTACTTAGCCAGTTTCACCGAAATTTTGTACACCTTCTCTCCGTAGTATGTGATAAATTTCTGAAAGAAAAAAATCGTAGGGGGAGGAAATAGCCTTGCAGAGCAATAGCTTTTATCGAATTCCGAAATGAGATATAAACCAGATAGCATCACTAAAAAACGATTTGCGCAATTACTTTATCGTTATTACATGTAGATATAACACATTCCATGGCAAATCTTCATTTAGACATAAGATACATGACTTTTAAAATAGCTAAATTTGTCACACAACATTTTTAAACGCAGTTCTTACAAGTTACTAGAATCCAAATATCCAAAGATTCAGACTGGGTAATCGAAGCGGCCAATTACCTACAAATCTCACAGTCATTGGAAAAAGTTTTCCCATAATGATATTTTAATAGGCAGCGCGGTTTGTGGGGATCGCAATCTTATTTCAAGATTGTGGTCTGAGGGGAGTTTCTTAGTTGAAGCGAAGCAATGTTAAAATTCCGGAGGATTTATGAATACCTGAAGCCAGAAGAAATATATTATGGACCTTGAGGTTAAATTTTAAATGATGGGGAAACACGAAGAGAAATAATGAAATTTACTGATAAACGTTAGATTTTGGATCAGACCAAATATGGTAATTTTTTGTGTTTGCAGCGCCATTCAAAGCGAAATGAGCCTCATTATACCACATCATCTGCTAAGTCTGTTCATCATTCACTGTCATCCGAGCAATAGAAATATTCTTTTTCCTTCCAATCATTATCATCATAAAGCAATTGCTGAATATGGAATAAATGGATGAAACTTCAGGACATATCTCAATAACTCTCCTCACTGTCGGATATGGAAAGTCTAATCCACGTGATATAAACATGTATTATTACTACTATAAGTGTACTTCACAAATGTACTAAATGTACATTTCCTTTTCCCTGGTTCACTATTATAGTTAAAATTTCCTGAACTTTTCTCAGTCAAGTTGGTTTGCGGTCTTACCTAGGTTTAATGGCGAATATCTCTGTAAAAAGTAAGACACTTTTTTCGAGGATTTGTAACTATCAGAGGGCCTCTATATAAACCTTTAAACTGCCGAAACGCTTTAAGAAGAAGCATTGATGTTTTATTTATAAAGCAACTTAACCAGTAACACGCGATCTAATGAAGTCAGTTTCATCACGGAATTCTGTTTTGATGGCGGGGGGGGGGATGCTTCGCGACTTCTATAAGCAGAGATTTTTTCTAATACTCAGAAAGGTATAGATTTTCTGCTTCTCAATGTGATTTTCAGTCCTAGATGTCGAAAGCGGAAACTAGATTTTATTTTCTTTTAGAAATCGAAATCGCATACTCATAAAAACGTTTGGGCAATATTTGAAAGAAGAAGTTGACCACATAGTTTTTTGTATTAAGAGGTCTAAATATTTAATTTGGACCATCCTGTATATCTGTCAATTAATAGATTCTTGTTTAATAATATATATTGAAATATAATAGATATATACTAAGCTTGGCTTGAAGAAGCCATTGTGGAATCACTTAACGCTTTTTAATGTTTTTAGAATTTTATGGTTATTCAGCTTTTATTTTTTGTCAAGATTTCTTTGTTCCAACCATGGAAAGAGCAGAGCCATGATTTTAGAAAATAGCAAAAAGGAAGAAAGAGGCCGAACGACAGCATGAAAGAACTTCGATCTTATACTAGTTTCAGCATTTTGATCTCGGGAGAAAATTAAAAATTCACTTAACCCCAAAGTTAAAATTATAGTGAATTCTAAATGATTTGGAAATTATTTTTAAAAAGTAACATTTAAAATTTTTACCTATAAATTATTATAATACATAAAAAAAGACACTTTATTTAGTTTTTAAAAAATCCTTAAAAATCTGCATCAAAAATTATGAAAGGATAAAGGAAACGACATAAAATTCCCTTATCTATAGCAGAATAGAAAACCCTTATCTGAAGCAGAATTAAGCTTCATTGAAATTTGAATTTTAAATTAACTAATAAGAATCTTTAACCCTCTTTAAATAATTGTAAAATTTTAATCAATATTAAGTCCTTTCAAATGGATATTTTTGTAATTTCCAAAGTTGGGTTTTTTATTTTTTCAAAAACTATTAGTCGCAATTTCATTCCACAATAATTTTCAATAGAATAATAAAGATCATTCTATTTGTCCCGCCTGATACTAATACTTTCCCACTTATGCACCTAATGTTAATACTTTCCCACTCATGCGCCTAATGCCAATACTTTCCCACTTATGTGCCTAAAATTAATATAACATTCAAAGTTACCCTGGTCTATCTCTGTTACTTTCTGGTACTTTCAAATGAACGCTGCTGCGAGTAATAAAACAAATGCTGAGGTCAGTATCAAAATAACCATAGTCAAAATCCACTTATTGTAGATATGTTCTATCATTGGGATATGGCTAGTACAATCACTCTAATCTGGCTATATCTTTCAGGAAAACAGAAACGCTCTCTCTTATCTGAAGACTTTTCATAATACTTTTCCACTTATACGCCTCATACTAATACTTCCCTACTTATGCACCTAATACTAATACTTTCCCACTTATGCACCCAAAATTAATATAACTTATGCAAAGTCACCCTGGTCTATCTCTGTTGCTTCCTGGTTCTTCCAAATGAACGCTGCTGCGAGTAATAAAACGAATGCTGAGGTCAATATCAAAATAACCATAATCAAAATCCATTTATTGTAGATATGCTCCATCATTGGGATATGGTTAGCACTATCTCTCTAACATCGCTATATCATTCAGGAAAACAGAAACGCTCTCTCTTATCTGAAGACTTATCATTTAACTTCCCGTGGTGTCCCTCTGAGGGACACCTTACTAACATGAATGCAACGGGAAGTTACGAATTTAAAGGACGTGAGGTAAAATGAAGTGAAAGACTTACCGTTGAATGAAGATTCAGTTGACCAAACTCCTGGTCAAAATCAATATTTCTACACTAGGCAAGGGATATTTCTAAAATAAAAGAAATAAAAAATATACATGTTTGAAATGAATTTCGCAAAAAATAGTTTTCAGAAACACACTTTTATTACTGTATGAAAAAGATTTTTTTAAAATTATTTCAGAACATTATGTTGTTTTGAGAATGCTGTTTGAGGTGTCAATAAAAATACGTAAGCGAAAAATAAAAATTTCATTATCTGCACGAGCATCTCAAAAATCAGCTTTTAATAACGTGTTGCCATTGCATTTACAAAAGCTCTGATTAAAAAAATAAGTTAAGGTCTACATCAAATAAAACCTAGAAAAATGTGATTTTGAACACTTCTTTATATGAATGAGATAAATAGGAAATGTGGTATTTTTTAAGATATAAATGCCAGACAGAGTTTTTTTTATCTTTATCAATACTAAAGTTAATAATTCAATTAAACAATTAAAACGAATAAAAATATAATTTTACTTGCCCGATCGTGTGGTGTTTGGCCGTTCAAGTAATTATGTTCTGACATAATACATTGAAATAGGCATAGCAGATTTCATTTTAATATCTTTATTTTATTTTAATTATTAACTACTTTTTGTTTTGTTATAATTCATTATCATAAATATTTTGGAATATATTATATATGTTCTTGTAGTTGCCTTTTTAACGTAGAAATATCAGAAGAAATATTCACATTGTATATTTTTGTATATTTTGTATACAAAATATACAGAATATTTGTCATCATTGTATATTTTTTCAGCTACGGAGGAATTTCGCCAATTAAGAAACGAGCACTATCCAGTAAACTAGAGAAGAATCATTTTGTATACATTTTAACCAAATGTTTAAGGATAATGAGAAATATTAAATCCGTAAAACAATATATTTCACAGCATACTCTTCCAAATAATTCAACGGGTAGTGTGTCAAAATTATGAATAATTAAGCTGCCAAAATCACTCTATTATATCTTTGATAGCTGGGTGCGTGATTGTTAGACATATACAAGATTCCCAGATGATAGCGTGTTCGTTATATTTTAAACTTATCAGCAATGCTTATTAATTATTGAGATACAGTTAACTTTGACAAATTTATGAGATGTTACACGTTTCAAATAATTATTTAGAAGAAAAGTTGGGATGTGAAAGGCAAGCTAAAAATTTCGACACCCAAATATTGGCAGATAAATTATATATTATCACAAAATTTCCAAAACGGCAGTAATTTGGAAATATAAGAATCAATGGTTAATTCATTTAGCGATAGAAGAGATACATATTATCATGCAATTTGTTTATTTTTTTAATTCGTGCTTACATCTTTCTAAAATGAATAAATTAAATTTCTCAAGGAAGAAATATTAAAAAGGATGGGGATATGACTGTCTGTATATGCAACCATGTGACAAAAATCTCTTATTAACAATATTGATCCGTAAATAGAAAATAGTAAAATTTCTCGATGAAAAAATACTAATAAGGACAGGAATATGACTGTCTGTATATGCTGTCATGTGACACAAACTTCCTTTGTGTCACATGACTCTTGATTCACAAATAGAAAAAAGCAAAATCTCTTGATTCAACACTCTTGATTCACAAATAGAAAAAAAGCAAAATCTCTTGATTCAACACTCTTGATTCACAAATAGAAAAAAGCAAAATTTCTCAATGGAAACACTAACATGGATAGGAATATGACTGTCTGTATATGCTACTATGTGACAAAAAACTCTTATTAACAATATTTATCCGTAAATAGAAAATATTAAAATTTCTGAATGAAGAAGTACTAACAGGGATAGGGATATGACTGGCTGTATACGCTGTTATATGACACAAACTTCCCTTAACAATATTCTTGATTCACAAATGGAAAATAGTAAAATTTCTCGATGAAGAAGCACTTCAGGGATAGGAATATGACAGTCTGTATATGCTACAATGTGGCAAAAAATTCTGTTATTAACAGTAATCTTGATTCACAAATGGAAAAAAGTAAAATTTCTCAATGAAGAAACACTAACAGGGATAGGAATATGACTGTCCTTATATGGTACTATGTGACAAAAAACTTCCCTTATTAACAGTACTCTTGATTCACAAATGGAAAATAGTAAAATTTCTCAATAAATAAATACTAACAGGAATAGGAATATGACTGTTTGTATATGCTACAAAAACTTCTCTTATTAACAGTACTCTTGATTCACAAATGGAAAATAGTATTCATTTAGGAAATCAACATTACACATAATTCAACAAATTAAATTTTTTTCACTCAACTTTGTTATATACTAACACAATATAGTGCATTTTGAGCTTCGTAATATAATTTTTTTTTAAAAGGAACTGAAATTTTGTTCCCTATGACCGATTCGATCCAAAATAAAATATTCAGTTTCTAGAGAAACAATAAAAGATTTTGCATTTTTGGAATAACAGCTTCATATACAACAGAATATACAGAATTTCAACCCGATGTTGTTATTACTCCAAAATTCGAGATATATCTATAATTCTAATGACTAAATGATGCGTTAATTTACATTCATTTTACTTTTTACTTTCTTGAGATTTCATGTTTATATACATACAAGTGGATATCATCCTAAATTTGAGAAAATTCTAAACTAATTTTGGGAGAAAACTATACCAAATTTTCTTTATTTAGGTTACTGCAATTTTAACTTAATGTTATAATTTAATGTAATAAACGATTTTAACTTAATTGTATAACTTAATGCAATAAACGATTTTAACTTAATGTAACTTAACTTTCATAAGGGCATACAGGGATAATTTTAAAAATGTTATTTTTGGCTCCAGGAATGCATAGAATGTAGAATACATCAAAATTTTGGTATCGAATTTTTTTTTAACATTTCAATATTTTATCTTTGAAAAAAATAAAAAAGAATATCTACACTTATTTTGTGTAGAATTTTGAAATTGTGACTTACGAAACTCATGCATTAAAAATTAAGGTAAGATTTTCTTTTATATTGGGCACTTTCGGATCTTATTTTATATTCATAGCATACTCTCTCAAATTATTCAATTTCAGTTTGGAAGCCGCTTCGATAAGACGCGCGGTATTTTGACGCACGTACATTTGAAAAGATGAAATATCATGTCTTATAAAACTGGTTGCCATGATACACTACGAGTTATTCTGTTTGTTTGCCATGACAGAGCGACAGAATAAAGTGTAAGAGAATTGGATGCTCTGAAAATATGCAAAGAAATATGAATTTGTAGAATAACCTTACTTTAAGACGTAGCCCGACAGTTTTCAATTCATAGGTTTATTTCTGTTGCTGTCTCATCTAGGATATCGTGCATATCTTAGGCGCGGAAAAATTCTCTCTATTCGTTCTTAACCTTAAAAAATTCAGTTTTTTTCTCTCTTTTTTCAAAATTTGAAAGATTGCTGTTTGAAAGTCGTCTTGGTCTTATTAATAAGAGTAATGAATTAATTAAGTGTACTTAGTATATTTAAATAAATGATGTTGTAATTCCTGGATTGCCATTAGCAATAAAAATAACAAAATTAAAAATACATAACTATAAGCATAATAGATACCATGGTAATTTTTGAAAACGAATTTCATCATTTGAATTTCAAATAATGAAAAAATTATCATAAATCATAAACTTCATACTTAAGTTTATGATTTATGATAATTAAATTTCAAAAATAGAAATTTCAAAAATTCATGCAAGCTTAATTAATAATTATTCTTATTGATAATTCCACTCTTCAAATAAATTTAAGAACTTGAATGATGGAAGCATAAAAATAAATAAGTTGCTAAATAAAAGAAAAATGAAATACTACAGCATTTATTTATAAAGGGAAATTTATTAAAATATTATGGCAATAACATGCGACAAAACTTGCAAATTTTTCTTAAGTTTACAAAGTAGGCATTTGAAAAGGTCGAAGAAACATCATATGACTGAATACGACAAATAGAGACGAACCTTGACTTAAATAACAATTCTAATCATCCCGTAAATAAGAGAACTTAATGCATAAAGTATTAAATAAGAAAGAAAAATGCACTTCAAAGCAAAACAAAAATGCAATACATTAAGTTTCTCCAAAAAGAGTAAACTCCAGCCAAGATTAATTTGCATTAAAATCATATCGATAACAAGAATAAAAATTCTTGGAAGAATATTTAGATAAGCAGTTCGTGATTATTAATACAGCATATCTCCATTCATGCGTGCGAATGATAAAAGAACTGAACTTAACCTTAGTCGAAGATACATTGTGTCAACATTCTCGATTTGAATGTTCATTCTTTTGCTTGACTCATTCAGTTACGCATCTTAAATAATGAGTTCTCCGACATTAATTATCACTTAATATCGTTCGTGACTATAAGGCATTTCTGTTGTCTTCAATTCAAAGGAAGTCTTTAAAAGAAAACTGCTACATTGGAAACTGCGAGGCATTTTGAATCATGCCACTTTTTAAAAGAAAGAGGAAAAAATAAATGTTTGATTAAAATGAATTTTTTCTACCTAACTTTAAAAACCACTTTTATCTAGCAGAATTTAATAAACGGAATTTTGAAGAAATAAAGTAAGATTAATGGGCTTCACAGTGAAAATTTCTACTTTATCTTTCTGTGATACATTTTTGCTGGAAGCGAGCATTTATCAGATCTGTAGATTTGACAAATTCTTATTTCTTCACTTTAATTCTTGCCCTGCATCAAAATAATTAATTAAGTCCTAATAATAATCATTTAAACGTCACTATGCCTATTTTTGTCCTATGCTGTAATGAGATGAGGTATGCATAACATCCGTTTCAGGAAAGTTATACTCGGTTGAGGTATATATAACCCAGGTTTGAGGAAAAGTAACTCGATTTAGGTACACGTAGCCTAGGTTTGAGGAAAGGTATATTTGTTTGAGGTATACATAACATCAGTTTGAGGAAATGTATACTCTGTTGATACATACATAACTTCGATTTGAGGGAAGGTATATTCGGTTGACGTATACATAGCTTCGGTTTGGGGAAAGGTGTACTCTTTTGAGGTATACATAGACCAGCTTGAGGCAAGATATTTTCGGTTGAGGTATACATAGCCTAGCTGTGTGGAAAAGTAACTCGGTTTAGGTATACGTATCCTCGGTTTTAGGAAAGGTATATTCGGTTGAGGTGTACGTAGCCACGGTTTGAGGAAAAGTATATTATGTTGAGTATGCATAGCCACATTTTGAGGAAAGGTATATTCGGTTGAGTTATACATAGCCTAGCTGTGAGGAAAAGTAACTCGGTTTAAATATACGTAGTCTCGGTTTGAGGAAAGGTATATTCGATTGAGGTATACATAGCTCCAGTTTGAGGAAAAGTATAATCGGCTGAGGTATACATAGCCACAGTTTGAGGAAAGGTATAATTGGTTGAGATATACATGACCTCGGTTTGATGCCGTTTAAAATACACCGAATACAAGAATCGAATAAATCAAAGATTCCTCCTGTAGATCGATCTGGCACAAATTAAGTCTATCTGGGTCAAAATTTCTCAGGCCCTGAGGTAGTGCGGAAAATATGAGAGTAATAGTTTTTATTCGTTCTTCTCATCCGACAACTGGCTAAATTTAGAGAGATACGTTTTGAATTTAACCCTCATATTATTAAAAAATTGAGCTCTAGAGTTAAAAAAATCACTTTAAAGGTGTGGGCCCTATTTTCACATTTTTTGTGAGAAGAATTATAAACTAGAACTGAGCGCATTATTCATCTCGTATATTGCCTCAGCTTCGAAAAATACTTCGTATTTTTTCTGAAAAAAAAATGGTAATTTCAAAGTTAATGCTGTTTTGAAATTAAAATTATTTCTTCAAATAAAATTAATCCTGCCTTAGGGACAAGTTTCGCCCATGGAATTTGTTTAGACTGCGTACATTTTTCTTTCTTAGCGATTTTTTTTATTGTTTTTGATTCCTTTGAATTTCTGAATACTTCATTATTCTACAAAAGGGAAATTTCAACACCTCTGTTGAAACTCTGATATTTATTTTACTATTTTATTGAAATTGTTCAAAAAATAATATTTATTAAAAATAGCACAAAATACTAGATTTGCTAATCATCACTCATCTGATACAGGCATGGCACCCTAATTTCTCATTAATTTCACTAGACCTCTTTTAAATTACTTTCATCACTGAAAATTATTCGGCCTTCAAAACTTGAGACGCCTGAGATAATTAATTAAAAATATATAATTGCAAATAATTCGATAATTAAAATATCGCAATATAACCTTATCATTTAACGTAATTACTCAAATTAACTCATCAAAATCACCTGATAGAAAATTATAAAAATTGTTTGCTGTGTAAGGGTGAAGATTGGCTAAAAGCTAAAAAGTAGAAGTGCTCAAACAGTTTACATAAGATTCATTAAATATAAAAAAAGCTCATTTTTAGCTTTAAGAACTTCTTGATATTTTCCTTAAGCCTGAAATAAAAGACTATTATCTTTTTTCATCTCCAACTTCTTACTTTTCGAGATCCTGCATACATGAATATTTAATAAGATTTTATTATATTCTGTTAATAACGTAATGCTCGAGGTAAGTTAAGTTTTAATATTAACGGTTCATTGGCATTCTTTCTTTCAAATGGCTTTTGAAATTGGTATTCATAGAAAGCTGTAAAATTAAGCGATAATTTTATAAATAATTTCATAGATGAATGATTCGTAAAGTTCATAAAAATCCTTTATATTTGAACTCTTTTTCTTGATATTTATTCAGAGTGAAATTTCATGGAAAAGTTCGGTTTGCTTTTAACCCATTTGTATTTAGGCAACATAATCCTTCTTGTGAAAGATCAGTATTGAGAAAAGTAATATTTATCAGTTATTTAAGAAATAAGTCGATTACTTCAGAATGTATAATAATAAAAAATCTAATTTTGGAATGAATCCAAAGAAAACTTGTGCATGAAATGTAATTTTTCAATTAAAAAACAATTTTACAGAATATTTAAAACTTAATTTTTAAGTTTCAAATTTAATTTTAAAGTAATTAAGCTTAAGTTATGCCTGTTCTCTTGCATGTATTTTAATTTAGATTTAAAAGTATTTAAACTTTAAACTGCTAAATATAAATGTTTTTTATTTTTTTGCAAAGATATCAAATCAAATAAAAAATTAATAATGATAAATAAATAATATCTTATTGATTTAATTAAATTAATTAAATTTGATTAATATAGTATTAATTTAATTAAATTAAATTTATTAATATATTATTAAGTAAATTAAATTAAATTAATTTGATTAATATCTTATTAATTTAATTAAATTAATAAAATATTAATCAAATGTAAAATGGAGTTTTATTTTCAATTTGTCTGAGACTTGGATTTGACTCCAAACATGATAATCCTCATTAATTTATTCATAAATATTTTCAAATATTTTGCTTTTCTTGAAAAAAGTTGTCACAATCTTGTTTCTGGCTTGAAATTTTAACGATATCAAATAGACAAATATCTCTATTTACACGCTTTAATTAGAATTTTTTATTTTGTTAAATGTGCAAAAAAAATTAAAAAAGTCTATAAAATAAATAATAAAATGAAGGATATAATTATTCGAAACATTCTCTGGTACTTTCATTGCAAAAACAGCTCATTTTAATATTTCTTGACTGATATATGCATTAAGACGTTTCTATGAATTAATATATTTAATTATTTTTATTCCTATACGATCTAATTATTATTACTATTCTATCTGATTATTATTATTATTATTGCAATACAATCTGATTATTATTATTCTTTTTACAATACGATCTGATAATTATTATTCTTATTACCATACGATCTGATTATCCTTATTACTATACGATCTCATTATTATTATTGTTATACGATTTTATACAATCTGCATATTATTATTATTATTATTATTATTATACGATTTTATATGATCTGATTATTATTATTATTATTATACTATTTTATACAGTCTGATTAATATTATTCTAATATATTCTTATATAATCTGATTATTATTATTATTATTATTAAATAAGTAATTAAATTATTCTACCTACATTATTTTTACATTTGAAACTTTATGACGAAATACATCAGATTTTCCTGAACAAATATCACATAAGAAATCAATATTTCACTTGAAAATCAAAAGAAATTTAAAACAAGAAACACTGTTTGTAATGAATAACCTAAACGTATCTCTATTTACATGAATCTCGGAGATTTATATTTATCAGTAAATATAGGATTTTTTAAAGGAAATAAGGAAAACTATGAGGTAAATCAAATCATTATATGCTGAAAACATTTTGTTCTCTGCAGTTCGAAATTCATTTTTATTCAAAATGCTATCAAATGCATCAAAAAGTATACATTGAATAAAAAATTGCGTTGAAACCAGTCATTTTAAATTGAAAAAGTCTTTTCAAAATGGAAAATATATTTTATTGTTTTCAATCATTTCGAGGGCATTATTAGAGAAAGGCAGCATTTAATGGAGAAAATCCCTTTTTACATACATAATACTTTCTTTACTTATTAATACTTTTACATATACTTTTACATATTTAATACTTTCTGCAACTATAATTTCTATAATTCCTTTTTCAATTCCGTTGTGTTTATGTTGTTGTAATA
The DNA here is from genome assembly GCA_026289955.1 of Argiope argentata. Taxonomy (NCBI): domain Eukaryota; kingdom Metazoa; phylum Arthropoda; class Arachnida; order Araneae; family Araneidae; genus Argiope; species Argiope argentata. The sequence continues at coordinate 1,866,277 of JAOUZG010026676.1, read as the reverse complement.
AAAACATTCCACATATTTTTTGAAATTATTCAAAAACGGCAGCCCTTTAGAAACGTGAGGTAAAGTTTTTAAGTTCAAGCAAAGCATTCATTTTCTGAATATTTCTTTAAAATTACAAGAAAATTTAAGTTTCCTCTTAAAACATACCATCTTTCAATTATTTCCATATTTCTTAGTATAATTTTGTAGGAGAATAGTATTTTTATACAGTAATTCTTTTTATTAGTTGTTGGTATTATTCTTATTATAGTGCAGAAATGTTGGCAAATAAAAAATTAATTTTAATTTCTTTATATTAATGGCGTCTGTTTTTAAAAGGTACAGCAATCTCTATGAGTAAAATTACTATTCAAACTGTTTTATGTGAGGAGAAAAATTTTATATCATGGAAAGAAATTCACATAAAATGGAACGGTCTTGTGCCAATTAATTTACTTTAAATTTAATTTAAAAAATTCATAGGAGTGTTAATTATCTTAACATAAAAATTAGCTTCTCATGGTCTTAATTAATATGAATATTTCATTATAGCCACTTATATCATCAGCATCAAACATTCATTTACATTTGAATCAACAACTCTTAATTAATACTTAACAAATATTGTTTCATAATTTTCTGGTAAACTAAAAAGAAATCATCAAATTATTATTTTTATTTTCAGTAGTAAATATTCACAAGAAACAAGAGTTTTCCATGACATGTTAACATAATATTTTACTTTCCCCCTAACACTATAGGCAATGAATTTTTAAGTACTATTACCTTAGAATTCAATGAAACAAAGAATGACAAATATTATTAAAATTTTTTAAAACAAAGCAATTCGAATTAGTATTAATTATTTCCAATTACTAATTATTAATTCTAATTGCTATAATTACTTCGATTAGTTTGCAGATGTATCTTAAGTATTATCTGATAGAAGACGAGTTTATATCCATGATTTAAGAGCGGACGAAAGCCGAAGATTACCAACAAAGATTAGCAGATTTGGCTGTTTTCTTTTCTATATAACACGTGATTAATAATATTTTAATAATAAAAGAGGGTAAAAAACGTCCCCTAGCTCAACACAATTGTACTTTCTATAAATCTGTTATTTATCTGCTGTTATTTAATAACACTATTATTCCTTCAATGTTATTTTCCTTCTCTTATTTCATGTTTTACCCCCCCCCTCCTCCACCAAGTAACTACACTCTCCCTCAAGATAAACCGCGAATGTGAAAGTCACATTATATATTTTTGCTCTCTAAGATATTTCAATTAAAATTTTTAAAAATATTCTTATTGAATTTTTGACCCTCTGCTTTTTATATTGCATTTAAACGTTTTGAATAAAACTGTTACTTTCTGTCGAAAATTAAATTTAAAAATTGGGAATGGATGTTTTATATGAGGCTTTATTAAGAGGAATATTTGATGTATAGCATTTTTTACAAATATTTACTTTAGAGATTACAATATATTTGAAAAATAAAACTCATTAGATGCTGACTACAATAACCTTATTTTTCAATCAAAAATTATTTAAATCAATTTTTCCTAAAACATTCCTCTGAAATTTTATTTATTTAATATTAAATTTCATTATTGTTCTATTTCAAATATAAAGTCCATTGTGTTCTTTATGCGAATTTCTTTTGTTAAAATTCTTCTATCATTGAGACTCAAATTTCTTTGTTTATAAAATTAGTTTGAAGAAAAATACCTATTCTCGGAATTTGTTTACAGTAGAGACTTAACAATAAGTCTTAAACAATAAGATAAAAATGGTGAAATAGGAATTTAGTTTATATTCTTTTAAAGAGAGTTTATATTCTTTCTATCAAAAAATTAATTCCTTTTAAAAATATTTGCTTTATCATGCACAATAAGAAATACTCAGAAATTCCTAGAATTTATTTGTAAAAAGAGCAAAACGGTGTTTTATGAAAATCTAATAAAAAACGAAAATGGCAAAATTTTTCTGCTGAAAACCAAAATAATTTAACCAAAATAATATAATTTGCAACAGTTCTGATCAGGGGTGACAAACCTATTTGAATCAACGTGCTATTTTTTTCAAAGAAATGTTTAAGGAAGTATAGAGGTGCCGGCAAATAATTTTGATTTGTGATTATTGGGGAAATAATAATGCTAACATCTCAATTTTTTATTTATTATGGAAAAATTCATTTTATGTTATATAGTAATTAATGTGTAATTCAAATTAAAATAACATTATTGTGTCATCTGTTGTTGAAGGTTAAATGACAAATATACTAAAATTGTAAGATGTGACTTTTAGCAAAATGCATGCTGGATTGGAGTCATCTGCCAAGCGATTTCTAAGTGAGTCTTTATTATTATTCATCTCTGAAAATAATAACTCGAAGACATTGGTTGAGGGAAATACAGTTAAAATGGCATGGACTAACTTCTTCAAACAGTTAAGTGAGTACGGAATCGAATTCCAAGTTTCCAAAAAAATTTTAATAGCATTTTTACTGATATTGTTTGCCAATCTTTCTGTTTCAATCAATTCCAATTTTTCTTTGTTTTCAATAAATTTTTGAATCCATATTGAACAAAACTGGAAATCCATCAATTGTATTTCAAATTTTTCAATTTCCAACCAATCGAATTGGGACAAGTTCAGTTTATCAAATAATGCCACATACAAACGATTTGCAAAGCGTAAAATGTAAATCATTTTGATCGATGGAATGCCCAAAATATTGGGCCGCGTGCCATAAAGGCACGCATGCCATTGGTTTGTCATCTTTGGTTCAGATGAAAGCAATTTCCTCAAAATCTTAAATCCATTATCTCGTTCAAAAAATTATTATCATTAGTTCTTTGTAAGCATAACTTAACTTTCATTTGATATTATGGAAATTCGAGAATTCAATTTATTTAAAAATCAATAAGCCGTTGTGAATATGTAACTTACAAGCAGCTATTTTTTAATTTATTTTGAAATAATCATTTGTCATACTGCATGTTTTTATGATAATACAAGGCATAAGGATTCAACTAATGTTGAATTATGTGTTATAGATTTTATTTGGCATATGCCGTCGTTGAGCATACCAAAGAATAAAAAAATAAACAGATATATGATATTTTATTTGCATAATTAAGAAAACTTACGTAGGTCATATCTTCAAATTTCATTCTACAATAATTATAATACAATTATTTTCCTTTACAATGCAATTCATATTAAAAAATGGACAAATTTTCATTAAGATTTTAAAAGGCTTACTTTAAAACAGAAATAAGAATGATAATTTTAAGACACTGCTTGTGAAGCTAACTCATATGCTTCATGTCTAATTAGCAATTTTCATTATTCATTTCGTGAAAACATCCAAAACTTAATGATTCCAGTACTACTTAAATTCAAACATTATTAAATTAAATTAAATTCATATCATTATTGAATATTTATCAAATCTTCTTGGACTGAAAACTTGGCTTTTACTTGTTTTCTAGAAACTTACAACAATTTTCTTCTTCTTACGGGACAATTGTAAGTGTCATTATATTTGAAAGAATAAAATATCAGGAATTGCTGATGTTTACTCATTTGTTTTAGTAGTTTATTTAATATAAAAATATTAGTATTTAATTTCAGAAATATATATCTCATTTCAACTGTTTTAAGCAAATTCTTAAAATATATTCTAGCTTAAAATCCTTTTAACTGGAACAACAGATTAGACCGAAATTCCACAAACTACGATATTCATATTCTATATATTCATTGAATCATTATTTAGTTTTGTTGGATTATTTCTCAGTTGGAAGCTGTAATAACATTGCCTATTTATTCTTCTTATAATTATATTATACAATTAAGTGATAATCATGATGATTGAATGGCATTGAGTGAGATTCCTAAAATTATTATTTTTCTCGAATTTCATCGAAAAGCGTGCCTCATGAATTAATACGCTTTGCCAAAAAATTTTCAAATGAAAAAAGTTTTAAAATTCCTTTCCATGGTTAATCATATTTTTTATTTAAATTATTTTAAACTGATTTTTGAGAGTGATGTTTTCTTAAATATATTCTACGTCTTTAAAATTGTTCTTAATTTCTGCTCCGTAACAAAATGCAGAAAATATTTTGTCTTTTGTGTCCCAAACTACTTAAATTTTTAATTTGTAATTTCATTGGAACTTTCAAAAAGCGAGTTCGAATACTTTTTAAATTAAGCAAATTGTCACATAAATGCAACTCTACAACAATATAATAAGACTGAAGTATATAACGACAAATACGTAAGCAATTACCCTAAAAATTACACCAAAAATCAATCTCAGTTATTGCAAAAATCTACAATTTTATCAAAAGACTCTATAATTATTTTATTAAGTCACAAATTATTCATTAATTCTATTATTTATGTCTTAAAGAAATGCACGGTGTATAAATTAGCCGGTGTGCAATTGAAAGGTTTTAGGGGAAATAATTAAAACATATAAATATTCTGATTAAATATATATATAATTCAAATATGTTTTGCATCTAAATTTTTTAATTGATAGAATTCCCATATTTTTATTCAAATAATGAAATAAAAAATACATTACTCGGAAAAATGCTGTTTTTAAAAGTATAATTTTCTTTCCCTTCAATTGTCCACCATTTTAAGTGCATTAATTTTTAAGATAATTAAAAATATCTATAAAACATAAATGAGTAAATTCTTAATCAATTTGAAAGCCATACTTGGTCTGTTTTTGATTGTGTGATATTTGTTCAAAAATACATTTCTAAACAAAGGATTTTGAATTTAATAGATTAACTATTTCGACCTCTTCTGAAAATGCTTATCTAAATTATCACTAACATATATATATTAAACAAATATAATAAACAATTAATCTCAAATATAATAATTAAACAATATTACTTAAATATAATAATTATCAGCGAATAAAATCCCCATAGAGCAAAATGATGTACATTTTCTATGACGAGTATACTCGTCAAAAACAGTAAACTGATTAACGCAAAAGTAATTTGGAAAACTGCAAACCCCCAAACCGAAAGAAGATGATACATCGATTGAGTGACTGTTCTGTCGTGGAGGGAGAACGGCTGAATGATGGACGTTGAAACGCTTTCCATGGAAACTTATTAAAGCAAAAAGTTTATTGACAAAAAGGATCATTATTTCCTGCAAAAATGCAATTACGTTACTATCGGTCCTGACTTTGCCGAAAAGTGAATGAAAAATTCATTCTTATGTGTACCTTTCTTATTTCTTATCTTACCTGAATCTATGAAAGAGTGAGTAGAATTCTGAAAGCAAAGTAAGGAACTGTGATGTGTGATCGAAAATCGCCGATAAAATGAACGACTCAGACTGTCTTCCATGGCAACGAGCTTGTCGTTTGCATTTCTATAAGCTGAAGGAACATACTTCATTAGTACTTTGAAATTCGCTTACTTCATTAGTACTTTGAAAAATGTGACTGTCTTCAGCTTCATAGACAAAATATATACATACTTTTTCTGTTTCATTAACTCTCTATTGTACCAGTGTAACTTTCAGGTCGCGTTTTAATTTATCGACATTTTACAAAATAATTATAGCTTTTATCATGGGATGGCACATAAATCTTAACTCTACGACGTTGCAAACAATACTAGTATTCATGACCATTTCTAGGCTCATCAACCCGAAATAGCAAAAATATTTTCTGTGTAAACTGTTATCAGTAAAACTACGCAAAATCATTTGATCCAATTGAAATTATTTGTGCTTTTGTCAGTGATTACCAAACTATGTTTTGTAGATGCATGCACATTTATGCCTTACACCAAATGCAAATTATTTTATGGACTTTGACATATGAGCTATAATACACAGAAGTGAAAATTTTATAGACCGTTGTGAATTGAAAATTACATAATGATTATAACGCAATAAAATTGTTTAAACACAAAAATTTGTTCTCATTTGCATATATAAGTTTATAATTTCTGATTTTTCGTCCCCACAATTTTTTTGTAGTTAAAACAAAAATTCGGCCCATAGCGGGTTAATGAGTTTAGAAAACACAAATACAAAAAACGGAGAACACTTGTAAAAGTAAAGACAACTTTTTGAGAAATTAATGAATTATGGCTTTTGAAACTTGTCATTTGCAATAAAGAGCTTTGCAATAAGTCGAAAAAGCTTTAAAATGAATGATGAGAAATAAATACAGTAATTAACTTGTTTCAAAGGCTCATAGAAAAAAAATCAAAGACAATAAAAAGTTTTAAATGTGCATTGCTTTAAATTTATTAATTCGGATTTACCTATATCATTATTGCTTTTAAAAATGTTGCTGTCTGCAATTATAGACAGTTGACACAATTTGCTTCCTTAAATTTTTCAGTAAGAAAATTAATTTATATATATATATATATATATATAATAAACAAATTTTTAAATGAATATAAGTGGTTCAGCAAACAATTATCATAATTTAATGCGGCTACAATTAGCGTTTATTTTTGGAACTGTATTAAAATTAATTTGGGAGTAAAAAAATTAGTAATTGGAAAAATAAAATGAAAAATCCTTTTATAAAATACATATTTTTTAAATGTTTTCATTATCACTTATCTTTTATGTTATTCTTGTTAGAATATGGCTGCTTACAATATCAGAGCAAATTATATTTTCTTTAATAAGCTGAAAAAAATTACAAAATAAAACATAATCTCTTTATTGACTCTTTATACTCAGGCCATTAGTATTTTATCGTTCTTTTAATTCCAGAAATGTTTAATATTGAGTAGAATTTTACAATTGTTATTTTAGACGGATTAAATAGGAAAAAAAAGCTTAAAAGCTTTTAAATATTAGCTCTCATAATATGAATATTACTTTAAACTCTAACTTAATTTGTTTTGTAAATTAGATATTAAATGGAATTTAAAATTATTCTAAATAATCCTTCTGACGACATAAATTAATTACTGAGAGATGAAATAGTGTTTTTCTGAGAGTATCACTCATAAGGCAAATATATTTCGATATATGATATATTTAGTAAGAATCTCCGTTTTTTCTTTTTAAATCCCTTGAAGTTTAGTAAGAGACAAGTTCGAAAGCTCTTATTTATAAATGAGGATGTTTATGAATGATTAGATGTTTACAAGAGCTTTATATCAAATATACATGAGTTTATTAAGACTTCTTGACATATGCAAAAATACATTATTTTGTAAAGCATTCTTTCCAATAAGTACTCTATTTTTCTTTTTAATTTTTTAGTTTTTATTATCATTTCCAAATTATACCACATGTAAACAATTATGTTTTTTTAAATATTCTTGTTTATCATTAATTATTAATAGTAAATTGATTATCAAAATTTATCATCAAAGGTGAATCGCTGCCTCAAATTTATTTGGAGTTTTAATGCATCAAATATATTTTCATTTGAAACGAGAATCCAAGAAATGATAACGAACCCATTTATAAAAGGAAGCGTTTTTTAGAGAGGAAACTTAAATACCTTTAAACATTTACTACAAGCTTTGTATTTCTCTAATCCATTTATTGGTTTTTCCTGGGATTTTTTGGTTCATTTCCATCAACCATCAAACCAAAATATATATATATATATACCGAATGCAAGATAAAATCTTATTAATAAATTCCTTGTTCAATTCTTCCATTTATTTTATTCGTTTTAGATTCTACTAGTATAACAATTTTTTATAGACTGCGCATTTATAGTCGAATGTGTTTTCATCTACGCACATTTAGTTTAAATTTTTGATAATCAAATTTTTATTGTTCTAAATGACAATAGAGAATATCGTTTGTTGTCATGTCACGAATGTGTTTTCATCTGCATATATTTAGTTTAGTTTTTTGATAGTCAGATTTTTATTGTTCTTAATGACAATAAAGAATATCGTTTGTTGTCATGTCACGAATGTGTTTTTAACTGCGTATATTTAGTTTAGTTTTTTGATAATCGGATTTTTATTGTTCTTAATGACAATAAAGAATATCGTTTGCTGTCATGTCACGAATGTGTTTTTATCTGCGCACATTTAGTTTAGTTTTTTGATAATCGGATTTTTATTGTTCTTAATGACAATAAAGAGTATCGTTTGTTTTCATGGAACATCATAATAAAAATTAAATAATTGAATAGAAAAATTCGAAAAATATATTGAAATATCAAATCTTTTAAGGTATTTTTAAAGTATCCAAATAATTTAAAAATTAGTTTTAATTAAAATTGTTTTAAGGAATTGAAGTATGCAGATGAAGGAGGAAATTAATCGAAATATAGCATCAAAGAATCAAATGCTATAATATATTAAAAATATCTTATTTTTGTCTAGTCCAATATTGAAGCTAAGCAAACAAGGAAAGATATTGGAAAATCCATTTAAAGCGTTGGTACAATTACTCTGAAACTAGACGTGGGCGAAACGGATTTCTTTACTTCAATCCTCTGAGAGCGAATGTTTATATAAAATAACATAAGGACATTCAAAGGTTTGAATGGCTTTAAAGGGATCTCCAAAGTAGAAATAAACCAATGGACCGTTCTCGGTTTTTACTTTGTTATTGTTAATCGAACTGGCATGTAAAATTGATCTATTAATAGTGCTCAAAATAACGAGATCCATCAGAAAATAGATTCGATTACAGCTCGTTAATCCGACTAGGTTAACATTGTCTCGTTAATGATTTCGTAGCCGAGTCAATGATTAATTCTTGGAATATAAGTGAATGGGCGTAGGAATACTTAATTTACGTCACTAAATTTATTTTCTCAATAAATGTCATTTCTAAAAGTCAACAGAGCATAAAACGTATTTATCTTTCTATTTCATTGATGCTCAATTTAGCAATCAATTCTCTGCTATCTAGCAATTTGAATTTAATTTTTTTGTCACTTTTAATCTCCTGCTTTTCTAGAGATTTTTAATGAATTTCAAACAAATGAATGTTTTATTACGTTCAAGCTGTTTATGCCTTCTGAAATTTTAAATAATTAGTAGTAAAATTCCCTCTAATTTACATATCTTTTAGAATATTTATTTGTTAAATTCCTATTATTAGCTCACACTCTCCCTAAATATATATATCTTATACAAATTTTCAATCGTTAATAAAATACTGTTTAATCATCCAATCAAGTTGAAGTAAATTTTTAAAACTTGTAGTGGATGACATTTGATGTTAATACAGTTTTTTAAAATATTAATTCATTAATTTTTATTAATTAATTAAAAACTAACTTTTTCGTCAAAATTCTTCATTTCTCCATAGCCAAGTAAGTAACGAATTCAGTTAGTTTTTTCTCCACATTAAGGAGGTTAGGCTTAATAAGTTTTCGATTATTTTAAACGATTATGTTTATTTCCATAATGCTTATTGCATTTATAATCAAACGCTGTTAATTAATCGATTTTTTCGATTTATTTTGAACTACTTTCGAATAAAAATAATACAGAATATAGAAAATCAGAAATTTCTAATTTGCATAGGGTACCCAAAATTATGTAGAAGAATCACGCATTTTGCGCTGTCACAATTGGCTTTAAATTCTCATTTGGCGTTGAAAATTCAGTGCTTTTATAAGTTATTTATAGTAAGTGCGCTTGTTGAGCCGGTATAGTCTGGTGGGTATGGCGTTGGATTCCCATTCCTTTGACTGCGAGTTCGAGCACTATGTATTGAATGAAAAATTGCGAGGAAATTCGCTTTGTATTGTGACTCTGTCAAATATCTAAACATGTTTATATTAATTGTAATTATTTAATAAAGAGTAACCAAAATAAAAAAAAATTTTCTTTAACTTACGTAGGAATTGATTTTTAAAAAATTGCTTTTTATATCATTTGTTTTTATGTTCACATTTTGTATGCAAACAGATAAAAAAATATGTAAAAAAGCCATTGTAATCTCAACAGTTTAAAAGATACTTTCAATAGTTCCAGTTGAGTGTAATAACTAGACAAACTCGCTACACTTGTAAAAATTCATAGCCGCTTGCTAAATATTGATTAAACAATATTTTACTGTTTTATTGTAATTTTTATTTTAATATTTAACTTCTTTCAAATTCCTTTTTATCTTCTTTTATTTCTTCTCCCTCATTTTTCTCTATCCAAAAGGGTTAGAAATAACTCATTTAAAATTAAAATTATTTTTTGCATCTAAGAATACATATTAAATACAAAAATGTATGTTTATGTTATATTTTCCATTTTTAAAAATTATGTATTATTTTACTGTTTTATTGTAATTTTTATTTTACTATTTAGCTTCTTTCATATTCTTTCGTGTCTTCTTTTATTTCTTCTCCCTCATTTTTTCTCTGATCCACAAGGATAGGAAATAACTCATTTAAAATTAATTATCATGATAAAGAGAATTTTCTTTTTTTAATTCAGACCCATTTTCCTCGTTATTTTATAATAAAAGCTGTTAATGCATATCCTGTATATCCTCATTTCTTTATCATTTATTTTTAATAATATTTTGCTTCTTAAAAATGAAATGTTGACTGTCAGATCTCTTCACAGTGATGGATTTTTTAAAAGGAGTTTTAGTTAAGTTATATTTTAACTTCACATCAATTTCATTGAAAAATCTTTATTAAATTATTAATTAATCTAAATATAAAACTTTTAAAAATGCAAAATAATATCATAAACTTATATGTTTGTATTTAATATACAATCTTCAATGTACAAATTGCAAGAATAATTACAACATTTTTAATTTAAAAAAATTCACATTTATGCTAACGGTTTTAAACATAGCTCAATTCAATATATTTTTACTCGCATAAAAATACTTAAGTGCTATAATATAATTTCAAATTGATACTTTATTTTGGATCTTCTACCAAACCTTTCATGTCATTTGAATTCAATGAAACACTTCCTATTATAATATAATTTATGTCTTTTTACATTATTTTAATTCAAAAGTAATTATGAATACGAAAATTTTTAGCTATGTTTCAGCTTCGAAAGCACAGTACTCCAGTTTATTTATTCTATTCAGAAATTCTAAATAGAATTTGTTAATTTAGATTTTAAATTATATTTATTTTTATTCTTTTGAGATTTAAAGTAATACTAAAGATCATATATATGGGACATATACGTCTTATATAGACTTATTTCTATTATATGCGCAATTTTTTATACAGATCATAGAAAAATATGGACAATAGCACAATTATTTTCAATTATTTCGTATTTTTAAAGAAAAATAGAATATTTTTCTGATAAACTAAAAGCATGCCAAAGCATTGTTTTTTATCTGATGGTGTAGGACTTACTATCTTCAAAAATATGTCAAGGGATTTCATAAGAACGTGATAACAATATTTACCCTTAGATTATAAATCCTCTTATTTTATAAGAATTAGAGCATCTAAATAATCACATAAGCTAACTGTCAAAAGAAACTGAGATATCAATACAAATGTGTAAGTATATTTTTATAGCACTTCTTTCTATAAACACACTACTGACTTTTCAAAAATTTGTATTTATTCAAATAACTATAATTTTTTGTTGATAATGCATAAATCATAAAATAGCATTAAACCTTTATTATATAATATTAAACAAAACAATTTTGAATTAGATTTCGCTACATATTGTAAGTAAGATCCATTAGATGTAGAACAAAGCAGTTAAGAAAAATAATAAATATGCATTCGGTATTAAGATAATTCACGAGTGTAATTGATAAAAATGTTTGGCATAGATTTTTCAACTAAGTAATTTCGAACATAATAGGATATAATATGAATATAGTTATGATCCTACATACCCAGACAAAGAATTCGATTACTTTTATCATCTCCAAGACAAATAAAATATTCTTTTCTTGGAATTTTAAGTTAAAATGAAAAGGTGGTATTATCCTGAAGAATAATTTATGAAATAATGTTATTTTTTAACGATGCATTTTTCAACCATTATGTAATAGTTGATATTTTTAAAAATGTGAATACAAACTGAATCGTCATATGTTTTTTATTTAAGAATATCATATTGTTTAAAAATATGTTTCTTTCATTCTTTGTACCCCCTTTATTATTTTGAAAATGCTTCAAATCGTAGCATTAAATAGTAACTAAAATATATAAAAAACTACTTGATACTATCACTATATAAGAATTTTTTTAAAAAAAATTGATAACATAATGCTTAGGTTTAAAGTAATACTTAAATTGAGAAACGTGTTTAAACAACGTAAAGTTCCGCAATGGTTAAAAAAAAAACTAAAATATTTAACAACGAATCTCTTTTTAATCTTCTAATGTAATTTACGCTTCATCCTTTCCTAATGCATATTAATTAAGTGAAAGTAAGGGAAAAACTTAGCAAACTTTGAAACTAAAACGGAAATAGGAAGACAGCATCAGAAAAAAAACCCCATATAAATCCATTTTAATTGTGTTTTTTCCCCTTAGAAAGTCTTTTGTACTTTTTTTAATAAAATAAAAATGTTTAGTTTTGAGCTTCAAAATATTTAGTTTATGATATTTTTTCTTCTTTTCACAATTGCTGTTATTTGAAAATAAGATTAATATTTTTTTAAATCTTGGTTCTTTTGTGTTTGACCACGTGTCAAGAATTTATTATTTTTTATTATTTTGTGTTTATTATTACTTGTTTATTTGTTGTTTATTCGAAATTTATAAATTTTATTATCTTTAGAAAAATTGTTAATATGTCACCAGAAGTTTGCATAATTTCTGTTATAAATAATTGCTTGGAAAGCCAATTAGAGAAATTTTCATGAGTAATTTAATTTCATAAGAGTAATTCATAAAGAAAATTACTCTTTTGAAAATTTCATTAGTTATTAAATTTAATTGCATATAGTTTTGTAATTAAAGCTTAATCAAAAATTTTCAAATCAACCTTTATTTTTTAAAGCATTTTTCCTTTTATATTATACATTGATTTGATAAATTAATATTTATTTTATGGGGAATGCGAATAGGATTGAACTCGCGACGTTCTGGTTTGTAGTCGAGAAACATAAGCATTTGACAAAAATGACACTTCAGTTCGATGATGTTATATGACTAATGAAACTTTCCTCACACGGAAATTTTCCACTCACTGGTGTCATTTGACAAAAATGACACCAGTGAGTCGGTGTTGAGATAAACGATGCATTTGCGCCAAGCGTATGGCGAGCGTGTGTTAGTTGATGTTGATGATGATGGCTGTTGTTTCTAATGACGACTTTTGTTGCCGATAGAGGGCTCCACCACAGCTGTACGAAGGTTGCTTAAGATGGATTGACACGATGTCAACTATTGAGAGCAAACGTTGTCCCTGTTCTTTGTCTCTATACTGTCCGCGTGTGAACAGTTGAGACAACGTTGTTGGGACAATGGAAAAAGGCTGTCTAGACGGAATAACTATTTGTCATTGTCCTGTTGGGGTAACGTGATTTTCCTGAAATTAAGAGAGACCGACTATTGTGCGCAATAGTTAGTCTCGTGTGAACTCATGTTTATTCAAGGTAAAGGATCATCATTGTCGTTAAATATCTCGATTTGGATCGAAATCGCAATACTAGGGTTTGTAGCCAAAAAATCATAGCCACTAGACAAACATGACACCAGTGTCCAAAAAATGTTATCTGGCTCATGAAGCTTTCAGCACATCACCAACTCGCTGGTGGGGGAGTTTGTGGTGGAAGCCTTATAAGCCTGGTAACATCTATGGTGCATAAGTAATTACTTTTGTATAGTGCTACGAACTCTAACGCTGCGAGTTCGATCCTCGCTTGGTCCTATCCTTTCATCCACAATCTTAATCCTCTAAATTCGAGGAACTTTATACTTTTTAACTTAATTCATAAAAATCACTATATTTCATTTACATTAATATACAAAGATTGTGAATGAGTTCAAACTCTTTCACAAAGATACGAATTGTTATTTGTTTGTAACGTTATAATAACATTACTCTAAAAACTGGGCTATATAACTGAAACACAAGTTATGTGTTGCCCAAGTGATAGTTATTATAAAACACTTGATATACTGTTTGGTGGACTGACATTCTCGTTATAATATTACGATTATAGTACTGAAAGAGAAGAAAAATAATTTTCTTTCACATAGTAATTATAATTTTTATTTTAATAATTTCATTGATAATTATATCTAATAAATTTAACACTTACTCAAAGATTCTTTCCATCATTTGATTACCAATTGGGTTTCTAATGAAATGAACCTAATTTTAGTGAATTTCCTTTTTGCGAGCAACATAGCTTTTACGTTAAAAATGTTAAGAAAGCTTTTGCTATTTGTGTTTATGCAATTTGCAGGTAAATCATGTTTAGTGTTTTGAAGGAATATAAGGAATGTTATTTCTTGTTCCAACGTAGTTGCGCAATATTGTTATTTATTTCGCATCAATACTCGTGTTGTTATAGTCAAATACTGTTCAGCAATTAACATCTGATTAAATACAACTGTTAGCACGCTGTTTTGTGAAATCTCTATAACTCTTTTTTCATTTTTCAAGATTTTCCATGTGTTTCAAACACAAGCTAGTAAAGGAATTTTAACGCATACGACATGACTATGAATTGACTTGAATGTCTTTGTCTCATAAATAAGTATGGTATACTTGCACTTTTAGTTAATTAATTTTATGAATCGATATTAATGTCCCCATTTTCTAAACTCGTAACACGAGAGCTGTTTTTGAAATAACTTCATAATTTTGGCCCTCTGGTTTGTATATTTACCTGGATACGCTAAACTTTTTAAAAACCTCAAGAAATTTTTATCGAAAATAACATTTAAAGAAACGGATATCTAACCGCATTCTGTTCACAGTTGAATGATTACTTCACCTATTCAATACAGTATTTCAATCATTCATAGCCATAATTCATATATTATGTTTTCATCTATCAAAGAATTTGATAATATAAAATTGCCTTTCCTAAATACATTATACATCAAACGATGGTAATAAGCTGATTTGATTTATATACACACATACATATACAATCGTCCCTCCCAATTGATTGATAGGATATGGTTTGTCATAAATGTCAGTTCCGCCATTTTCAAACCTGAAAACCATTTGTCATGGAATCGAAATGAATATAATATCTTATCCCACATAACTTGAAAGACAATCCTTTCTGTGGCAGTTGTAGATATATTTTGATTAAAGAGGGGGGGGGACTTTCATTGACGACATTACGACTCTTGCCTTCAGGCTTAGGTATTATAAATAAGAGATGATTATTGCTTGATTTTCAAACCATACTTCAGAAATAATCGCTTGAAGTGCTTATAAAAGAAGTGCTAAAAAAGTGAATCATTAATAAAAGAATTTTATTAACGATTGAAAATTTGAACAAGATATATATATATATCTTGTTCAAATTTTCAATCGTTAATAAATTCTTTAATTCATCCAATCAAGTTCAATTAATTTTTTTTTAAAGTTGCAGTGGATGACATTTGATGTTTATACAGTTTTTTAATATTAATTCATTAGTTTTTATTAATTAATTAAAAACTAACTTTTTCGTCAAAAATCTTCATTTCTCCACAGCCAAGTAAGTAACGAATTCAGTTTGTTTTTTCTCCATATTAAGGAGGTTAGGTTTAACATGTCTTTGGCTGATTATTTAAAACGATCCTGTTTATTTTCATAATGTTTGATGCATTTAAAATTAAACAGTGTTAGTTAATTGATTTTTCCGATTCGTTTTGAAATACTTTCGAATTAAAATTCAATGCTAGTATAATTTTTTGATGAATTATTTATAGCAACTGTAATTATTAGGTCTGGATAGCCTAGTTAGTAGGGTGTAGGATTCGAATCTCCTGGACTGCGAGTTTGAACTTGCCAGCCAAGGACTCTCCGTGTAAGGTGGACGTTAAATCTGTCGAGGTCACAAAGTTCTCCATGTGGAAAATACTATTACTGGGAGTACTGTGCCAGAGGTTATCGTTTTCTGTTTCAAATCTAAATTACGATCTGTGGATGAAAGAGTGAAATGCATGAATGAAGTCCACCCCGTATCAAGGGTTTGTGACGTGTGTGAGCTAGAAGCCAGACTTATGCTCTCGGGGGCTCAGGGGTCTATACCCTTTAAAGCTATTCCCCGGGGGGCACCTCGAAATGAGGATGAGATGCTTCCGGTATGGTGGTCGGATCTCGCCAACCCGGAGGATACAAAAAGAGTGGGATTTTGACTCCCCCACGATGACGGGACGTACTCCCTACGGGGGAGGATTGTACAGTGGTCGTTGTCGGCCATTAGGACTCAACCTCAGATCCCGAACTTACGGGATCTTCCGGGGCGGTCCGGTCATTCAGTTTCGTCGGTTAATCCGTGTGCCTTCGTGGCGGGTCGGAGAGTCTGCAATATGGCTTACCCTTTAAAGCTACTGCCCTCCTCCTTACGTTGTAAAGTGGAACAATAACAGTTGTAATTATTTAATAAAAAGTAACTAAAATCAAATATTTCCTAATTATTTATGTAAGAATTGATTTAAGAAAATTGCTTTTATTAACTTGTCTTCTTCTATATCTGTTCGGTGGAAATTTCTGAATTGATTTTAAATTAACTTTCCGAAGAGTTAAAAACTTTACACATAATTCAGAACTGGATCATATTGCTGTATTGTAATTTCGTATCTATCTAATTGTTGGTCTCTTTGATACGAATTTCATGATAAACTTTCAGGACAATCTATATGGAGTTATAACCTGTATAGAATCCCAAGAAAATATTTTACACTTTTAAGTCAGCTTAAAAAATGTGAGTAAAACGGACTAATTTTTTAAAATTCTGTAAATACTTATTTATTAAGAAAGACGTCATTCACATGAATTCTGCTCTTAATCCTCTAATCAATATGGGGCCCTCTAAACCATGTTTCTTGGTAAAAGGAGACTGATTAGGAATTAGCATGACGCGACGTCTATTAGGCAGAATTAGAACGGCGCGACGTCGGTTAGGTAGAATTCGCATGGCACTGCGTCAGCTGGGACTTCACACGCACGTTCCAGATTTTAATACAGATGAAGCAAAGCTCAATTTTTTAATTTTAATATTTAATAACTGCAAGAAATATGTGCACTAAAGGTAAAAAAAAATGGATGCGGTTGATGAAATCTGCTTAACGGAGCCACATATAAATAGTTTGTAGCAGACTAAGATGCTTAAATTTCACTATACACATGTTTAATTTGCCCAATTTAATTCTACTTGGGGATCCATGCAAATGAGAAATTACCACATAAGTAAATGGATTACCACGTGCCACATAAGTAGTTGTCGCATAAGTAAGTGGATTCTCGCTTTCTTAATGGATATTATAACGATGAGGGACTGGCTTTTATGTTTAGATGGGCATGATAATGGTAACCGCTTCTGCCGTCATGATGATGTAAATACTTATTATTTTGATGTCAACATTATGTAACTTTTAAATTTCATGGCAACCTGGTCATTCAAGCATTCCGAGGGTTAATACATGGTTAGGATAGCTCTATTTGTAGTTTATTCAATCTAACTCGCCTCCCTACTCTCTTTCATTATTTGCAAACAAAAGGATTGATGGGATTTTTAATTTCATTCAGATATATATTTACATCCAATCTTGAAGCATGCTGATGGCTACTTAGGAGTGGATAACAACATTTTGAATTATAATCAAACGACGAGGATGACACCTAAAACGGCACCCCATTAGGTTACGGCGCAATTCCAGGAGGTACTCATTAGCCCCCGTATACCGGATCCACTTACGCCATGATTTTTGGGTTTCGAATATTAAACCTTCTCTGAACTCAAACTCTTAATACAAGTCCCTGGAGACCTCAAGAACTCATAAACAATCAGTATTAATTTAATCGTTTTCATTTGTAGAAATACAGGCATGAAGGATTCTAGCATATTCTTTAAGGAAAATCAATGTTATTTGTTATGGCCTTAATGATATCAAAACTTATTCTTTATTTATGTTTTATATGAAATGCCTTTTAATACTTCATAACAATTTAAAATATCTCCAGTGGCAGAACTAAAATAATTTTCCTAAAATATTTCATGCGTGTGAACTGAATTCACAGCCTCAAACAACAGGGTAAAGTTAAAAAATAAGAGCAGTTTATTATAAATTACAAATTTTAGACTTGAATGTGCTCTATAATCCTTGTGTATCTGTGAACCTGAAATTTTGCCACCAAACTACAATGATCTTGTTATTTTATTTCAAACACTCAAATTTAGAGACATTTACGAAATTGGGATCAGCATTTAATGTCAAGTGTGAATTGTATAAAAAATTCCATCAGAAAGAAAAGCATTTGCAAGCAACAATCGAGGACAATTACATGAAAATGATCTGCAATTATCGTTAGTGGTCGATATTCAACATCTGACTCTCTAATTCATGTTATGCATTTGTATAAAATTGACTTGTATCTTGATATTTTGTTTTAAGTTCTCACATAGAAAAGCATTTACGTAATAGTGATCTGTATTTAACATCAAAATAGATGGAACTATATAAAACATATCTATCTGAAAAATATTTGCAAAGTTGGAGGACATTTACATGAAAGCGATATTTAATCAACGTTTGTGATCTATATTTAACACCTGATTCTATAATTCATACGATTCATTTTTGTAAAAGTAGCTTGAATTGATGGTCTTTGATTTTCATTTCTTATGCATTCAAAATTCTCCTAGGGTGCACAAAAGTACCCATACATTTCTTAATTAAGGATGAGAACTTCCGGTATGATGGCTGGATCTCATCAAATTTGGTGGGTACACTAATATGTGGGAGTTGGACTCCTCCCATCGATGACAGGATGTATTTCCTACGGGGAGGGTTGTATTGTGGCCGGTGATGACCATTAGAACTCAACCACAGTTCCCGCCGATCCGGCCATTCAGTTTTAAGGTTAATGCGTGTGCCTTCGTGGCGGGTCAGAGAGTCTGTCTATGACTTATGCATACGGAAGCATTTATGATTGGCTGTTAAAAATTAATGCCAGTAACTCATTTAAGACCCCCCTTGGTGAGTGTTCACCTTGGAAATATTAATTAATAAAAATCATTTTTGCTAAATAAATTACTTTGAAAAAGGCAAGTAAATTTATATATATATTTTAAAAATTACTTTTATTTTTGATATATTATTGCCAGTTAATAAGCCATTTTGTTAATTTTTTTCTCACTAAATTTCAAAATATATTGTCAGTAGATTTGTCTGAGAAAAAGTACATTTTTGTCAGTAAATAACCTAGTCAATAATTAAAATAACTAATCATTTTACTGCTTAAATTATTCAGTATGAAAGAAAACCTTTTGAAATTGCATGAAATTTTGAGAAACAAGATTTTACTCCGAAAGATTAATTTTAAAAAAAAAAAACTCTCTTGGGGACATAATAGTTATTATTCTGTAGCGTTTCAGAGGCGACAAGGCTGTGCACATTTCGGGCTATTTACAAGTATTCATTTTTCTCTCACTTGTTTTCAGGGCGGAAATAATAGGTATTACAAAGCCATTCTATAACATACTTATAGAATTTCTTTGCGGTTTTCTTTGTTTATGATCGAAGAGAAAAGGGAAAGGCCGTAAAAGTGATAGGATTAAAACCTCAATGGTAGTTTCAACAATGGAAACTTGTTTTTATTCCTCACTAACCAAGATATTTCAGTTTCGCCATTATTCTCTTAAGAGGAACAGGAAAATGATAAAGAGTTATTATATGTTCTTAAACAAGAAAACCTTGTTTGTTCAATATTTTATTTATCTGAAAAATAAAATGCGCAGTTCAAAAGGAGGATTTAATTACCTAGAACAAAATTAAAAGTATTCAGATTAATTTGATCCCTGCTTTTCTTTCATACTTGTCAAATTAACAAATTCCAAAAGAGATTATAAAGAAGCTATTAACTTTATCTTTTTCAAAATATAACTTTTATTAGATTACCTTATTTTGTTTCATTATTTCATTCAAATAAGTTATAAGACTAGTAAAAGATAAGTCACAAAATGTTTTTGAACAAAAGTCAAATAAAACTAGATATCGAATATGGATATCATTATTCGATATCAACTCCTTGCCTTAGGGCTACACTTAGACCAGCACTTTTTATGCTTGCTGGAAGAAATCGCTCGAAATGTCCCAAGTAATTCAATTTATTAAAGAACATTTCAATTTTCCGAAAAAGCCTTTATTAATTTATAAAGTAATAGAAACATTTTGCAATATTAAATGGATTTTATGTAATAAAAATGATGCACTCAAAGATTTATTTTGAAATAAGGAATCAAATAGACATAAAAATAATCTAATAGATCAATCAAGGTTATAAAGAAACGGAAAATCAAAGGTAGATATACTATTTCCAGAATATTTCGGCAAAAAGAATAAAAAATTAAGTCTGTTAGAAATGAATATAATTGATTAATTTTTTATTAATAAATCTGAAATTAAAAATTTCTTTCTCTTTTGTCTGATATTCTCTATATTCTTTTTTGTTATTGTTTACTTACATTTCATTCTTTAGTAAAATAAGAATTTACAGCACTGGGTGCCTTTTTTGAATAATTAAACATTGTTTATCATTGGAAAAGCAGAGATTTTGTGAATTTCACACTTCCTTTTAAAATCTTAATGAAGTCTGTTAACAAAGCAATATAAATTTACACTTTTAATTTCAATTTATTTCATCTGTTTAGAGAAAGATATCGATTTCAGAGTCATTTTATTGTTTTTAATCTCATTTTATTTTCGTAATAAACTCCTAGAATTTGCCATTACATGAATTGCCATGTATGTTTATTAAACAGACGTATAAGGCAAAAATGTTCAAATAAAGCCAGAGCACCAAAAACGTTGAGCATTTTATACTTTATACATTCATTTCCTATTTTATCCACTTTTTAATCATTTTACAATTTTTCCATCGTGGCTATTTATTAAAAGGAAAAAAAGCCACATGATTAATTTCATTTAGCGTAATTATAAAAGGAAATAAAAAGCCACATAATTTATTTCATTAGGTGCAATTATAAAAAAGAAAAAGTCACATAATTTATTTCATTAGGTGTAATTATAAAAAGGAAAAAAAGCCATATAATTTATTTCATTAGGTATAATTATAAAAGGAAAAAAGCCACCTAATTTATCCCTTTAGGTATAATTGTAGAAAGGAAAAAAGTCACATAATTTATCCCATTAGGTATAATTATAAAAAGGGAAAAAGCCACATAACTTATCCCATGAGGTATGATTATAAAAAGAAGAAAAAAGTCACATAATTTAGCCTTTAGGTAAAATTATAAAAAGGACAAAAAAGCCACATCTCTTCAGAATAAGTGAAAAACCACTAGCGTTTGAACTATATAGTTCCGACCGTATTAAAACGAGTAAAAGAAGAAGATAGTAATTTAGAAAAATCGAGTCCCTGAACTGATCTTCCTTTCTCAGCAATTCCTAGTGAAGAGCAACTGACTCTCAACATCAAATTTACAGTTGGTCTTTAGAGAAATCAAATTTAAAATTTGGAACTTTGAAATATAGATATTACACTAGGTCAGCACAGTCCGAGCTATATTTTATCAAAACGATTAAGTCAAATGCGATGATGTCAAAGTAATGTGATAAATGTGTTTGGGCATATTATCGAGAAAAAAATTCTCTGTCCTGCAATGGGTGTGACATTACTTCCTTTTCCCTTCCATGCATCCACTAGATCCCAAAATTTTGTCAAGTGAGAATACGGGCATGTATTAGATTACTATACTTTAATACTAAGCCATACTATTACTTATAATCCCGGCAATTTCCAAACATTAAAGATGAACAAATGCGGAATTCCGAAATTTTGTCTATTACGAGCACTGAAGGGTACATGATGAACGTACTTTGACACTGAGCCATACTTTTTCTCCTAAATTCTTCACAAATTCCAAGTAGTAAAGATGAAAAGAGATAGAAATTCTAAAATTTTGTCAACTACGTACGCAGACGAGAATTAGGTTAACATACTTTAGCACTACGCCACATTATTGCATTCGTACGCCATATTATTGCATTCTTAAGCCATATGATTGCATTCGTACTCCGTATTATTGCATTCGTGCGCCATATTATTACACGTAATCGTAAAGATTTCCAAACAGTGGCGAAGAACTAATGTAGAAATTCCAAAATTTTGTCAGCTACGAAACTTGATGTGTATGTAATTAAAATACTTAACACTACCCCCATACTATTGTCCCCATAATCATAACGATCTGCAAACAGTGCTTATTAACAAATGCACAAAAAGAGGTGCAACCATACTCCATGTTAAAATTTTTTTTTTTAACTGAATCCAACTTTTCAAATTCCAACTGACATTCTTCCAAAAAATGCAAGGGAGTTCTCAGATTTGAGGAAACGCCTATGAAATTTAAGAGCTCAATCAAAGTCTCAATTCTAGATTTAAAATGTAAAATTAGAACTTGATTTTTATTAAGAATTTGAAAATACGTTCGTTTTTTATAATAAAAATTCCTTAAATGTCAATTTTCGGTGAATTGTTTTTCAAAATAATATAAAACCTAAAAATAAAAATTAGTTGAAGATCAAATTTTGATATTTTTAGGATTTGATTCATTCACATAAAAATGCCCGTAAAACATTTCAAATCAGCTCGTTAATTTACTCAATTCTAGCATGATATCATTTTCTACAGGAAACGTAACTAAGTTCTCGTACTTTTTACAGAAAAAGATCTTTGTTGAATTAGACAGAAAAAAAGTATTTTTTTCCTGTGTAATCGAATTTGGAAAGCAGCTCTTTAACGAAGAACAATAGACAAAGAAGAAGGGAGCGGAGGAGAGAAGGAAGCTGAAATCGCAACCATACCGGACAGTCATTTTTTTTCCGAACTTTTTTTTCTTCGTATTTTGATCTTTGAATAAGTTCAAGGAAATCAGAAGAAAAACAAATTATGTATATTACTAATTGGATATCCTTGTTCACATCCTCCTTTATAACAAACTAAACGTGGTAAAAGATTTTAAAAAATCGGACGAATGAATTGATAAATGGAGACATTTGTTTGAGTTAATTCACACGCATGGTTGTAAAGAGTGATTGGATTTGTTTCTAAAACAGAGTAAATGTTTTAAAAAAATAGGTGAATGTAAGGAAAATACGAAAGAAAAATACGAGAAGCATAAGGGAAATTAATCAGTCATTTATTCTTTAATTAAGAGCAAATTTAACTAAAACTTTAAAACATGCAGAGCAATTAATTTAAGGCTGGCTGATTTACTGAGAGTGAATTTTGATAAGTGCTATAATAAGTGCGGAATTTTGATAAGTACAGTTTTGATAAGTAAGTAAGATTTTAAATATTTCCTTATGAAATCACATTTCAAAGTGAGGATGTAATTGATACTTGCTAATACCTAGAATTTAATGAATTATAACAAAAAAACCCTATATAGTACATTCATATTTGCATAAATATATTTTAGATATCGCCCACAATTCATCAATATCTTTTGGGAAAATATTTAAATTGAATTATAATAAATGCAGTACAAATGACTGTAAAAATTCTATTAAAAAAATTCTATTATTCACAAATATTTAGTGTTTTAATGTGATGAACAATTCTAAGTATTGCTCAGTGATTTTTTCTACCTTCTCATGTTGTTAAGAAAATTATCCGTAGTTTTTCTTATTCGCATTAATTTGTATTTTACATAAGTTCCGGTGTCTTTCATATGATTACTTTTAAGAAATATTCCTATAATTCTTAATCTGAGTTTATAGCAAAATAATTGATAAATAGTATAAGAATAGATTTTATTTTTAAATCTGATAATATTTTGATAAGTTTATATGCCAATATTACAAACTAATAAACTAACTTAACGAATGCAAATTCTTTTTCTTGTATATTTATTTAAATGTTTGATAGTTCAATTGTTTGGTTTTGTAGTTTGATACAAATTTATATTGAAGCGGATGTTTCCAATGATAATTAGGGAAAAAAGACACAAAAAATATTCAACGTATTTTATATAATGCGTTGTTCTCCAAGAGTTGAAAAATAGTCATGAAAATAATGATGTACGGCCAGAAACAATGAATAAAATGTATCTTTCGAAATTATCTCGAGCCCCATCTGAAGCACATCATTATCGGTTTTCTATTACTAGTGGAAAACTACTTCATAACAGACTGGTAATGGAAGATATTTTGTGCGAAGAAAGTATTCTTATGCATATATTTTAGAAATTTTTATTTTTATACAACAAGATTGGATGAATTATAGAAGAGAGCTCACATTAATTTCGCAAGCGGGGTATATCAATTACTTAAAAAAATAAATATGAGCACGTCATTATTACTAGTACTCTCCATATTGCTATAAACCTTCTTCTACTAATTTGATAGTTTTACATAGCATTTGATTTATTATATTCCCCTTTTATCTACATAAAATTCGAAACAGGGTTATTTTAAACTTCAATACCTTACAGTAGTCTTTGAGATAGATAAATTATTACGGAAAATTCACCAAAGGTTCGTCATACCATGAACGTATGGTGAGACAATCAATAGCCTCGACAGCAAAGAACGAAAAATGTTTGTGCAACATGAAGACACAAACATGCAACCAAGACTTGCACAAGAACAACACTTAAAGTAAAAAACAGCGTACTAGTAATAATTGGTAGTAAATAAAGCAGCAGCACAAATTGGTCAGAAAGAGCGGACGGCCAGGTAAAGAGACTTAACACAACTTTTCCTGTTTCTCAAGCTTTCGCTATTCTCCACTGTTTCCCCGTTTTAGCTGCACTCAACTACCGACTGATTACTGACTCGACTATAGAACTGGCTACTCGGCATACAACTCGATGCTATTTTATAGAACTCGGTGCAAGTCCAATCCTCTACTCATTAATTGATTAACCTCCTCTTAACACTCGCGCTTCGCATAACTGAGCTACGCTGACTCAACAAGATCTGCCAAATTTGCCTTCTGTTGCCAACGGTTCTATCACCTTCTATTGGCTGTGGCTTTAAGTTGATTAGAGTAATAATAAAAGCTATAGAATTGGAGTTTATAGAAATTATGCTATTCTGCTCATTGTTCTTATACACTATATGGCCAAAAGCATCCGAATACTCCTTTAAACAGTTGTTCTGTTGGTTTTTGATTTGATTCGCAATCAAAAGCTATAAAAGCATTAGTAGTGGTTAGTCAGATTGTATTTATGCGTTTGTAAGGTAGTGAGTAAGTCAAAGAACCTTAGTGAATTTGATCGTGGCAGTATAGTGGTATGCCACATTTGTGGGAAATCTATTCTTGAGATTGCGGATATTCTACAAAAGCCTAAATCCTCTGTGAATGATGTAGTTGGGAAGTGGAAGCATCGAGGTAGTGAAACTGCAGAAAAAAGAACTGGTAGGCAGAAAAAACTTAGTGAATGCAGACGCAGAATTGTGAAAAGGGTAGTGGAACAAAATCATAAGTTCTCGTTGGTGGAAATTTCTCAGGAGTTCCAAAGCTCATCAGGCATTAGTGCAGCAAGATTATTCGAACTTGGGATTCCATGGCAGTGCAGCCATGAACATGCCGAACATCACTCCACAGAATTCGAAGGATCGATTGCATTGGTGCAGGGTTCAGCGTGATTTTACTGTGAACTCGTGGAAAACTGTTCTTTGAAGTAATGAATCTCGATTTACAGTCTGGTAATCGGATGGACGTGCATGAGTCTGGCGGAGGTCCGACGAGCGCTTTTTTTTAGTGACTGCATTGTGCCAACTGTTCAGTTTGGTGGTGGAATCATAATGGTGTGGGGGTGTTTCTCGTGGTTTGGCCTGGGTCCATCAGTTCCTGTAGTTTGAAACATGAACTCTGAGATGTATGTGGACATTCTGGACAATGCTGCACTCCCATCTCTATGACAGTATTTTGGGGGAGGCCCGTTTCTCTTCCAGGAGGATAACTGCTCCATTCAAACATCGAGGCTTGCACAGATGTGGTTGGACGAAATGGGTATTCAAATACTGGACTGGCCTTCTCGGAGCCCCGATCTAAATCCCATAGAACTTCTTTGGGACAAATTAGAGAGCAGATTAGGTAGACAGCCTTATCGACCATCCTCACTGTAAGTATTCATTTTAGATCTGACGGACACCTGTAAGTCAATTCCTATAGACCCATATCAGAAAATGACGGAAAGTTTTCCCAGACGTGTGCAGGCTGTCATCGATGCAAAAGTACGATCAACATCATATTAAAATGGGCATTAGTACACTATAAGTCCATACTATTGGTGTCCGGATACATTTTACCAGATATAATGTAATGCATATGAAATAATCGAGTTGAAAAATCTAGTTTATTATCTTTTGTGTCGTGCCAACAAGTTAGCTCATTGTAAAATGCCTTTTTATAAACAACTGGATATTTTAGTTCTGCTTATGATATATATACAAACACTTTATTCATTTCGATATAATGTAAGCCAAAAACTTTTTTATCAGTCCACAGAATAAGCAACTAATTGGAAAATAAATATTTCTTCTTAATTTTTAATAAAGATGTTTCTTCCATCAATAAAAAAAGACATTTAAAAAGGGTATATTTTTTCTGTACATGATAGGCACAATTATCCAGAACTCCAAGTGCATATATAGTAATAATAATATATAATGCCCGAAATATAATCTAAGAATTCAATTATTCCTCTTTTAACACTATAACAACAAAAATAGAATATTGCCATAATAACATAATAACTTTATTATAACAATGATTTTTAGATTTTAAAAGAATATTTATTCAGAAAAATCTTTATCTGAAGAAACATGACAAGAAAAACCTATATAATTAATGATAAAACTTTAAAATTTACAAACTGCACAAGAGTCCTTCTTATGATATGTCATATAACTGTATTTCGCATATTATTTTGCAGTAACAAGATTCATTATCCGACTCTTTCTTATGTTATGCATTTCTAAACTGACACATAAATTTTCCGAGACTCTTTTGCTTCTTTATATTTTTTCTATACATGAGGGAATTGTTGCTTGGTCATAGCAAACTGCAGGATGTTTTAGTTATTGTTGTTGCTTTGGTTCAGTAAATTGACGCTTTCAGGTATTTTTATGTACTTCTAAAAACAGAGAAGGGAAATTTCCTCTGATTAGTCATTTCAAAATCCCTATAGAGAATTCCACATAACTTTTACACATAAATATGAGTGTTTCTATACTTGATTACTGAAATGTTCAGGACATGTTTACTGCTTTTTTACTTTGTGGCCATATGAGCACTTGTATATAAACTATAAAGGCATGTATAAAATACTGAATTTTTTAATAAATTGTATCAGCTGAAGACCTTTCTACTAGATTTCAAAATATCCATTTATACCATTCAAAATATCCAAATATCAATTTATAACTTAGATTTACACATAAAGGCACCAATGACTTTCTGAGCTCTTCGGAAAAGCGCACATTCCCGTGTATAAATGTAAGTAAATATCAGCTTTGAACTGTTGCGGAATTATAATCAGCAGAGCTTTATCATTATATAGAATATTATAGAACTTTAATTTTTTTTTCCAAAATTTTATCTTATAATCCAATTTATTTCCTTTTCCATTCATTCCAATTTGTTTAACTTATGATTTTATTTATTTAAATTTATTTAATTTATTACCTTATTCATTCCTATTTAATTATCTTATTACTTTATTTATTCATATTTAGTTATCTTATTGCTTTATTTATTCCACTTTATTTAATTAATTTTTTAATACCAATTTATTTTATGTTCTCCCCAAAACTTTTATTTTCCAAAACTTTTACTGCTTACTTATTTACTTTTCTATTTCCCAAAACTTTTATTTTAATACATTTTGCAGTCATGCAACATTAGTTTACATTTATTAGAAAACATTTATTAGAAAATCTTCCAAACAACATTTTATTACAAAATCTTCCATAATCTTTCAAACCATTATAACTAATTATATTTGTCCAATCAATTCTATTATCAAGTTTACTGAAGCGCATAAATAATTATTTGTTACAAGTATTAAATACAGAAATAAAAGAAAAATGTCTGTTAGAAAGGATAAAAAAATAAATGACCGACATATTACCTTAACGAGCATTTTACTGTTGTTAAAAAAGCGAATTTTTTATCACTTTACATCGTACTGATTAGCAGTGAATAGCATAACAAAAAAATAACTATCACAAACTTGCAAGTGCGTTTTTGAAAACGACTGAAAAAAGTAACAAGTTAGTTAATTTTCTAAACCCTCATTTTAAAGTTACTTTCTTTCTACTGCCATTTATTTTTACTAGGCGACTCATTCTTTCTTCTCTTTTTTTCTTTCTTTGAAATAACCTCATTCACTAATAATAATAAGCAACAAGGGCAGTAACTATTCGTAAATAATGAAAATACATAATTCATTTTTAGTTAAACGTGCGTAGCAAATGTATGTATTTCTCTTTTCTACCGTGATTATTTCTGAATGCCCTAATGTGCTTATGAGAGGTCGACAATCTGCAACTGCAGGAAAAGGATTTAAGAAGGGAGGCTTAGGATCCTGCGGGACCTGCTAATGTCGATTATATTCATTTAATGCTGATGGTGTTACTGACGAATCGATTCCGTGGTATTGATCGCGCAAACGTCTTGCTTATTTATAAAAGTGCTAGAAGGATAACACTTGAATTCGTAATTTTCTTGAATATTCAATAGGTCTACCATATTACAAATACCAATGCTTCGATAATTCAGAGGAAAATAAAGTGCTTACTACTTAAAAATCTTATTTGTGCAAAAGGATTTTTAATATTATTATTTTTTCTAAGAACGCAGGCAACACTAATTAATCCAATATATTAATACCAAGTAAAGAATCAGGCAAATTAATTTGGATTTTGAACCACTTAGATTCATATATCTCATGGAAAACTTTTACGTATTTCTTTTTTCTAATCCATATTTTGTTTATAATTTCTGGCTATGTTTTCCTTTATTTATGATGTACAATGTCTCTAACTAGAATTATCTGACATGCTGGAATTCTATAATCAAACACACCTTCTGTTATCATGCATCATTCTTTTTTAAAGTAATTAAAATTTTAGAAGTAAATTTTTAGTCTGAAAAGGTGAATAAAAAATTATAATCTGCAACGATAATTTCTGAAAGCGTGGGAGTTTTCACAAAAAATTGTGGTAATTGTATATTAACAGCATGGCAACTGTTAAGCACCAAAACTTCGCCAAAGATACTATATTAAGATATATGTATGCTTAAGCCAGAAGTTCGTCAATGTCATACAATCTAGTCAAATGTTTAACATAGGCATGTGGTAAATACTGAAGGACCGAATTTATCCAAAAATGCCGATTATCTCATTTCAATAACATTATAAAAGCTTTTTTTTTTTCAAAAATAATAATTCATAAACTCTAAAGTGAATTTTTAGTTTATCATTATCAAAACGAAACGTGATTTTTATTTATCAGATCATAATTTTTTTATACTTATCATCTACCTGTAATTTACACTCAACCTGTAATTTACTGTTTCTATATTTATCATATAAATTATTGCTCAGACGCCGCTAATTGTATTATATCTTTTCTAATAACTGTACTTGGGTGACGTTGAGACCTTTTGATAAGGCCTTGGAACTGGAGGTTTCAGGTTCGAGTCCCGTTCCACTGAAGAACCGTCAGGCAAGCTAACCTGGTGCGCGCTAAATCCGTCTCCCGCTGATACAGCTAGGAAACATAAAGATAGGGGTAATCGTATTACATCTTTTCTAATAACTGTACTTGGGTGACGTCAGGACCTTTTGGTAAGGCCTCGGAACTGGAGGTTTCAGGTTCCAGACCCGTTCCACTGAGGAACCGTCAGGCAAGCAAACCTGGTGAACGCTTAATCCATCTCCGGCTGATACGTCAAGGAAACTTGAAATTGGGGGTGCCATCCCAAGTGTTGACTTCGCCATCTCCCAACGGTTTAAAATTGCGAGGTACGTCCCAGAATAGCCCTAGTTTTTCTTGTGTGTGCATATATATATAT
>JAOUZG010026676.1:1816336-1835084 GCA_026289955.1 Argiope argentata | reverse complement strand
TATATATATATATATATATATATATATATATATATATATATATATATCCTCTTTATTTATAAGGTAAATATCCACACTTATTTTTTATTCTAAAAAGAAAATTGTCAGTTCGAATGCAAGAATAAATCCAAAAGCTTCAAGAAACTAAGTACCAGTAAATTTCAAAACAGCATTTAAAAATTCAAGACAGTAACAAAGATAAGAACTAGAAAGTCAACTTGGGATTTTCGAAACCGAAATTGAAAAGTTTGTGTTGCGTTATATGTTTAAAAATTCATTTCTTGCTTTGTCTTCTTGATTAGTTCTATAAAACTTGAGTGGATCAAAAGATAAAGCCTTTCGTCAGCATTTATAATGCATGGATAAAAAATATAACGAGGTTTGTTCCCTAAGAGTGAGGTTAGATTACTGCATTGGATTCGGCATTCTTAGTAAATGTTTCGCTTTTGTTTTTCAGTGGCAAAATTAATTAGGCTTATTATTTTTATTTATACTTAAAGGCTAATCGTGTTTATTTTTACAGTATAAAAGTTAATTATGCTTGTTATTGCTAATTACAATAACAGTTATCTCCAAGGAAATAAATGATCTTTTAACACTTTATTTCATTAATTCCTATAAACTGTAATGATTCTTGCACAAATTTTATTATTTATTTAACAGTCAATCTTGTATATTATTGAAAATGCACGATTTTTTGTTAAGCCTTTCATATTTGTAAAAACAATATTGTTAAAAAGAAGGAAGAAGATTCTATTTTCTGTATTAACTCATTAATTGCATTTTGAAGATATGAAACCTGGTAGTCCCTAATTGTTAAAAAATAAATATGCATACAAAGAAAATAAATTTTGTCAATTTTAACCACCAAATAGAAAAAAAATTAGAGACGAAAATGTATTTTTAGCCTATCAAGAGCTTTCGGCTTTAAAAGATTTGAAGCAATCAAGTAATTTCACAGAAGAATGAGGATCTATAATGAAATAAAAAATCATTTTTTCCCGAGAAATAAAACTTATTTTTATTTAAATTAGCGGTGTAATGCAATTTTCAGCTCGGCTTGTTTTAGAAAAGATCTTATTTTATAACAATGATATATGAAGCATTCCCCTTTTTAAAAAAATGCAAAAATGCTGGGAATTTATTTCCCTGGTGTTTTATTGAAAGAGCAGGACACGTCTTATACAATTAAGCAGAAGAAACTTTACTCTTTCTCAAATGAATATCTAAATAGAAGAATTTGTGCATGTAAGAAATAATTTTTGATACTCTTTTGATCGTGGGCCATTTTTTAAAAGATCTAAATATCTTCAATAAATCAGAAAATATGAAAGGATTACAACAAACTGATCTACAGCAGAATAACCACCATAGATGGGATTATTGGGAAAAAATATTTTTTTTCCTTAAAATGCAGAAAATTTATTTCAAACTTTTTATAGCATTTTTACAACCATGAATAGACTTCCTATTTTGATGTAATTAAAAATATTTAGAAATTAGTATAGTTAAAAGTAAGAAAATTCTCCCTGAAGAAAAGGAAATTTATATATGTGGTCGAAGGTTTTTTGTATTATATGAACTTTTCATAACTATACTTTTGCAGATGGAAGTTATATACAGATATATACAGATAGAAGTTACATGATCATAAAGATCACTTCTTTTTAAATAAAAAGTATGTAATTGGTATGTAAGAGTATGTGCATATTCGTATTGCATCAGATTTCACACATCAGTGATTTAATAACACTAATTGCATTGAAATCTATATGCTGCTTAATCATTATTTTCCCTTCGAAATCTTAAAAGACGTCTCTTTATAATAGCAGTTAAAACAATTTATAATTTTTTAAAAATAAGAATAGTTAGAGTAATCAGTCATTTTCAATAATACGAAGGCTAACAAATACGAACAGATCAAGTAAATGTGAATTGTAGTTAAAATTACAAATAAGACTTCTTACATGCCCGTTTCTCTACAAAACTCCATATTACATCATCTGGGGGATTCATCGGGTATCAAGAATATTTGTTGTATGATACACTCTTTAATCCGTGTCATTCCAGTCTTCATTTTTTCTAACATTAGTTTTGTTAGAGAAATGTGATTTTCAACCAATGCAAAGGCTAATCAACACGAAAAGATTGCATATCTATGGACTGTTATCAATTTACGAAGACGACTCTTTAACAGGATCATTCCTCTATGAAGCTTCACATTACATCATCTAGTGGACTCATCGTGAATCAAGCAGATTTTTTGTAAGGTCCATGCTTTAATCCTTGTCATTCCAGTTCAGTTTTTCTTAAATTAGTAAAGTTAGAGCAATATATGATTTTCAACCAATACGAAGAATAATCAACACGAATATATTGCGTAATTATGAGCTGTTATTAAATTGCAAAGAAGACTTTTTAACGAAACCATTCCTTTATCAAACTCCACATTACATCATCTAGTGGACTCATCGTTCATCAAGCAGATTTATTGTCCACTCTTGAATTCGTGTCATTCCAGTCTTCATTTTTTCTTACATCAGTTTAGAATAATGTATGTGATTTTCAACCAATACGAAGTCTAATCAACACGAACGGATCTTGTAATTATGAGCTGATATCAAATTACAAAGACGACTTTTTAACAGGACCATTCATTTATCAAACTCCACATTTCATCATCTAATGGACTCATCGTGCTTCAGGCAGATTTGTTGTCCACTCGTTAATTCGTGTCATTCCAACTCGAATAGATTGTGTAATTATGAGCTGTTATCAAATTACAATGGAGACTCTTTAACAGGCCCATTCCTTTATAAAACTTCGTATGACATCAACTGGGGGACTCATCGTGCATCAAGCAGATTTGTTGTATAATCTCCTCTGCAATATGTGACATTCCAGTCTCAAATCCAGAGATTTGATTTCTAGTTGATCAAGTTTTCTGTGTGTGTTTTCCAGACAGAAAATCTATCGATAAAAATACAAACCATTTATCATGCGAAAATAAATTGGACGAGTAAAACTATTAGTCTTATCTAAAAATTGTAGTACGCCTTGATTTCAGATGACTTGTAAATTCAACCCCCTCTACTCTAGAAATAGGACATATGATGACCCTTAGATAATTACATACCAAAATAGAACTCTGATAAGGTTATCCCTTCAGCACTTTCCATTGTTAGCCCTTTCCTGGGAGCATCATATGATATAAAATCATATCTAGCAAAACCAACATATTTCCTATTGATTAGACAATATTCCTGTTGGAAAACAACACACATCAATAGCTACACTGATAGAATGCAGTAGAGACTCACTTGAATTATTGTACTTGACGTGACAAATAATAACATTCTATGGATGCTGGTCTCGAATCAATAATAAAAGAAAGGCTGAGGAATCTTAAGAATTCAGTGGTCATCAAACAAGTAATTGGAAACAAATGCAGCTAGAATAATTCTTTGTTACGCATAAAAGTACTTGTTTCCGAAGATCTAAACTTAGAATATTTCAAAAAATGTTGCATATTTTCTTTTATATTTAACAAAAATTCATGATAGCTGAACTATTTTCTAAATACAATAATTGTAATTTAATATGAATTCAGACAGTTAACATTTGTATTAAGCTTTTTAATACTTGATTTTAAATACTTGTGTTAACATTTGTTTAAGTTTTTGATTTAATTTAAGCTGTTCTTTCTATAGTTTTGAATTAAGTAGCTAACATATTTTTATTGGATCAATGTCAATCTTTCACATTTTTGTATTTAAAGCTATGCTTATTATACTCTTCGGTTTTTTAGATAAATTACTTTCTGTAACTTAGTGCTTAGTAACTCCACAAAAAGTATATAATTTTAACCCAAATTTTGTTTTCCTCTTTCCAGAATCCGGAAGATTTCAATTGTTTTTTTATAAAAAAATATAATAAACGAAATATTAAAGGAAGAAAACTCAAAGGACAAAAAATTTTTGTTTAGGGATTTTTTTCTTTACTATTTACAGAAGGTAACTACTAGTACCATATGCTAAAGATAAACCTCTTTGACTATCTTAGGATATCTAGGTAAAAATATCCAAATGCCACTTAGAGGTCTCACATGTGTTTATGCATAGCTCATAAGTGTTTTAAAAGAAGAATAAACCGCTTTAGTTTTCAATTGGCCAAGAACATATGTTTCCTTTTAGCTTCTGATTAAGTCTTTTAAAAGAATTGTTGCTGTTGTTTTTGCTTTTAATGGCACTTCCCATGGGTAAGTCCGCTTCTGCATCTGCGGATTTAAGCCGAAATAGGCGTCTCTTGTTTGAAGTAGCTCCAACTAGAGCCAAGAGTACAACTTTAGCTACATATTCATCACATTCGCTTGCACAGCCCTTTTTTACAGGGGGACACATTCGCACACCTTACAGATAGAACTCAGAAGAACAACCATGCCCGAACCGGGACTCGAACCCGGGACTCCCAGATCACGAGGAAAACGCGCTATATCTGTGCCAGGACGCTGGAAAAAAGAAATGTAAATTGATTTAGCTTTCTGGTACCGCTTACATTCCGATAGGGGCTTTCTTGGTGACTAAGAGCGACAAAACTTCATTAAATTTTCAAAAAAAAGCTAATTATTCAGCTCTCAAATTTTCCGCAAGATTAAGTATTTTATTTTGAATGGTATTAAAGTGATGATCGGTATTATATTATATGAATATTTGTTAAAACGGGTAAAAGAATATTATTTTGATCTATTCCTTGAAAGTGAAGGAGCATTATCAGAGAATAGAAATTAAAATATGTTCTTTACAAAAATATAAAATGTTTTGGCAACTCTTATTGAATTTCTGATGGGAGGCACTGTGCTGGCCAATTTGTTGCCAAAGATTCAGCCTGCTATATATTCATAATGTGTTGGAATCTGGGAAAGTTACAAGTGGGAGGTGTGGGTAATGAGTTAAGGGCCGAGTACTCATTCTAGAAGATCTTGTTTACATTCAAATTAAAGCAATTCGTCCGAAATAGTTCCGATATTCTTACAAAATAAGACTAGTTGGGTTAAATGGGTAATAACTGGTAATAGCAAAATGGGTAGTTTAACTGGGAATTTCTACAAAGTGAAAAAATATAAAACAATAATACAATTTCTAGAATTAATTTCAAGTTATACCGATATCAGTTTCGATTGCTGTTTGTTTTGGAAATCTTTCGAAGAAAATGTTATAATAAGTTTTAAAAAATAAGTTCTATAATTATCTTTTTAAGATAACACGATTCTTTATGATTTAATTCATGATTCTACCTTGGAAGCTTAGTGAATAGAACAATCGTTCCTTTTTGTTTTATGGCATTCAGTTCTAAGAAAAAAAATTGCTTTCTTCTTTTTCATATGTTTGATTTTAAATATAAATCTATTTAAATTCCTAAAGCCTCCTAATTATTTTTCTTTAACCCATTCTTTATATGTCATGGTTAATTGTGCATTTAATTCTGATTTAATACGATCATATCTCATATATTTAAGCCTAATATTAATGTTATACATAAAACATCATCCGGAAAAAAATTAATATGTTTCATATCAGTTTTTAAAAAATCTATCTGTCCACGAATCAAAGAAGAGCAGTAATCAAAGTTGTTTTTGATTCATATAAATGAATTTTGATTTAAAAACTTAAGTACAAAATTTATTTGGATTTTTATTTTACATATGAAACTTTTTAGAGTATTTCAACAATAAAAAGTTCTTTTTATGCTGTCTAGATATTTGTGATTAAATTTGTGTGTTGTTATTTATTTCATGCATGATGTAGAGTGGTTTTTATAAGAACTTTCTTTACTTTTTTTAATGATAATTTTATTACATGAATTTTATTTCAAAATGATATAAACTGCATAGGATTTGTTTCCATTTCTTCTGTTACATTTAATATGTGTTTACAAGCAACTCAAAAATTTACTCACTTTAATATTTCATTTTGAATTTACAAGTAAATGAGACATGGCATATTTAAAATTTCATAGTCTGAAAATTCTCAAATGTTTAAAAAGGAAAAATTAAAGGATAAATATTTGTCAAGAAGAAAAACCAATTTCACAAAGTGATAACTGATATGTGTTTAAATAAAACTGTATGTAATTTATAATATAAAAGAGAATGCACTTTATAATATTTTCTGTAGTTTAAAAAAGAAGATTATAATATCTGTTAGCAATGATCCTCTAATAATCAGACATTAGGAAAACCTTTTTTCTGCTCTTAAAATTGGGGAATGAAATTAGTCATTATTATTTGGTTTATAAAGAATCGAGAAATAAATTTCTTTCTTACAATGCTAATTGACACATTATCTATAATCTTTATAATCTGCATTTTGTACACATTATCTGAATTTTTAAAATGTTTTATCGCATTTTAAAAAATACTGAAATGAGCCGCTATGAAATCTTGCTTTTAATAATCAAAAGTGCTGTAGTTAATTTTGTTAAATTCTTAAAGTAAATAGAAAAAAAGATAGAAAACATTGTATTTAAAGCAAGCATAAAAAGTTGTTTCTCTATACATCTGTTTTGAAAGAATGCAATTATAAATTTTTTAATCAAGACAAATTAAATTATAAGATGACAATCTTTTTTTTACTCTCAAAATGCAAATAACTTTTTATCAAAAACATTACATTTTTGTTGCGTTTATTGCGATTAATTAACGTCATTTTAGACTGAGAGCATATTTTTTATTCTCATATTTAATAAACAACAGATCGGAAATATTTTGTCAGATAACATCAATTATATGCTTCTTTAATTTATAACTTCTATATTCAAATTTTGAAAACAGTATTCATAACCAACATTCTGATGATTTCCAAGTATTTTTCATGATTTCACAACTGATAAACCTTAGTATAGAATGATTATAGTAGTCCGAAGTTATTATTCTAAGCTAATGCCCTCTTTTCGAACAATTACCGTATTGTCCTACCTATTCATTATGACAATGAGATAGGTAGATGGATTGTATAAGAGGTTTGCAACTCTATAGCCTCCTATAGAGTTGCAAAGACTATAGATTTGTTACAAACTGAAATAAATATGCTTGATACTATCTATTGTTCTGCATATAAACAATGGTGAATGGTATAATAGCCTTGTAAACTCCATGATTATTCAAGGAAAATTGTTTGAAAAGTGGGCATTAGCTTAGAAGAATTATGGATTAATTTTGGATTACTATTGACGACAAGGATAGGTTTGGTATATGAAACCCAATGGTAAGAATTTTAGCTTTATCTTAGATTGGTTTGTGTATACGAATGCGAATTCTAGCATTTTTGCTCTGTTTCAGTTATTATTTTTAAACTATAATAGATAGACATCTAAGAAACGTCCATTTGTAAAATTAGAGGAATAAAACATGAAAAAATGAAACCCCATGAAAAAGTATAGAAATATAGTAGTTATTGTCAGTAATATGGACTTTATCAGACTTTTAATGGTCTTTTGAAAAGTCTATGGTTGAGAAGATTCCCTAATGTGCTTTATTTTTTAATGATTTAAGATCTGTATTGATACTGAGTATATCGGTTACAATTCTTAAAACAATACGAATACAAATAATTATGAAAAGAAATTATGAATTTATGATTATGAAAATGAACAAAGCAAACTGAAAACTATTACATCTAAGAACAATGATATGTAAAAAAATGCGGTTCATTTTTTCTCTGAAAATATAAATTTCTGTTTGATTAAATGGTTTAGGATATCAGGATAATTTTTCATTTTCTTAAAATATAAATTTCTATTT
Organism: Argiope argentata; assembly: GCA_026289955.1. NCBI lineage: Eukaryota > Metazoa > Arthropoda > Arachnida > Araneae > Araneidae > Argiope > Argiope argentata. The sequence goes on along the minus strand of JAOUZG010026676.1, from coordinate 1,827,286 downwards.
GTTAATATGTTTTAGAATATTGGTGATATTCAATTGGGGGGGGGGGATCCACTAGTTGATCCTTCTATGATTTGAAATTACAAAATATTGTAATTTCTAACTTACACTCACATGGGTTATTGTGCAAGATTCAGGAATTTTTCCAAAATAATAGGCCCTATTTTCCAATTTTTTTCTCAAATACAAGACATTTATTTAGTTTTTTGACAATCAGACAGACTAAATAAAATGCTTTAAAAAAATTCTTATTAGCATGACGACTCTAAATGCTTTCAGTTTGATCTAAAAAGGTGAAAGAAGAAAATACCAGATTTTTTATTTAGAAAAATACTGTTTAAAATTCTTGATTAATTTATGAAAATAAAACAGTATTTAATTTCAAAAAATAACATCATCTTAAAGTGTTCATTTGATTAGCTGGATTAACATCTCGTTTTCCATTTAAGTGAAAATGTTAGAGAATTTTATTACTTATTTATTGTTAGTTAACTTGATGATCATCCAACGCCACATAACAGGACTTTGTGAATGAGGATTGTCCTTCCGTTTCCCAAAACTCTGCATTAATATTAACATAAGGACATTTGTATACAGAAACTTTCAACAGGTATCAAAACCAAAGGCATATTGATTAGGTATTAAACCAATTATTCATCTGTTATAGAAACCTGAATATTGACCACAAGTTATCACCATTGTCATGACGGCAGCAGGAATATAGGATCCTGGTGCAATTATATATATATAGATAAAAATAAATTTTTTGATCAATTATTTATAGTAATTGCAATCGTTAGGCCTAGACAGCCTGGATGTTACTTGTTTATATCTTTTTCAAGTAAAATATGATAAAAAAAGAAGAAGAAATCCCTTCTCCTGCTTTGGGCTTCATTTACTCTTTCAAAACCGATGAAAATTATTAGGTCCTCTAAAATCGCAACATGATCGTGGAACTTATCTTTTTTATGCCTCTGACAAAAAGCAGTTACTTTAATTGATTCGGTGATTTAATAAAATAGATTGACGAGATTAACATAAAATATACTGTCCAACATAATTTGTAATATATTGCACATTTTAAAAGAAGAAAAAGGGTCTATTATTATATGTTAGACAACATGTGCAGTTGAGTTTTTTGTACTATGATATCCATCGAATTGACAACATTAGGACATAATGCAGAAATGTTTAGAATACATTTCATGAAGTGAAACAAAGCAATACAGAAATGAAATTCTAAAATTCAATATTAACATATCAACACATTTATCAATTATGTATCATATTTTAAACCAAAATTAAACTAATTATTTTCCTTTTTCGAATTGCCAAGCATTTCCGTTTATTTTCGAAAAAAATAAACGGAATTTTTTTTTTCTTGAAAACTTTGAAACTGCTTTAAAGGTTTTGCACTGCATACAAACAAAGCTCATTGTTTATCAAGCTATTGATTGTCATAAAGTAATTAATCACTTTTTATGGAAATGTACGGCATGGACATGGCTTAAGGCAAGGAAATATGGTCGTAACATAGCCGTAGATAATAAAATCCTCGTGATCGTCAGCTTAATTATAGTTGTTACAATGGAAGAGAAGACTCAACAAGAACAATAAATAAATTATCAATTTTCGATGAATGAAAGAGCCGTTGGAGAGCTAAAGGATTTTTTTAAATTTTATTCATTTCATTTATTATCATGCATAAAAATCAAACTTCGGGAAAACGGATTACCTTAAATCTTAAGTGACTGTTATTTAATGACCCTTTATTATATCACCATTATACTAACAAACTATAATAAAAGGCGAGTTATGAATCAGAATAGGAGTGGAATAGTTTTCTGAAATGTTTCTTTTGGGATATTGCCTTTCGCATAAGTATTGCAAAAAAATATAAGTTGCTTTGAAAAATTAAGCTAATGGTAGGGCGTTTCTTTAATGTTAATGTCTCATAAAAACATTTTCTTATTCATTTCATGTGTGAACGAGAAAAAATGATTGCTTTCAGAGGTTTTTAATTTCATGAAGCAAATGTATGGGGTAGAAGTAATATTATACAAGAATGTGCAGTAAATTGCATATTAGATGGCATTTAAAAATATTTACTCTATATCAAAATCTTAACTCAGCATACCTTCAAAATCTTTTTAATGTCAAAGTCAATCTCAATAATCTTGTACTCATAAAGGAATAAATATTTCATTAATACAAAATAAAAAACGTTAATTTGATCAATCAGTATAAACTAAATTATAGGAATGCATTAAAATATTTACTACTTATTATTTAGTACAAACAAAATTGCAGTTCACCATGACTTTTCAAATACAAAATATCTAGTGATTCCTTACGTGAAATCTTGCAATTGAAAGTATATATCTAATTTTAATTCTAATAGTTCACTTCTGCCTCTTTCTTTTGAGATACCTGTATATATATATGCTAACTGTGTGTGTGTGTGTGTGTGTGTGTGTGTGTGTGTGTGTGTGTGTGTGTGTGTGTGTGCGTGTGTGTGTGTGTGTGTGTGTGTGTGTGTGTGTGTGTGTGTGTGTGCAGACAAACAGAAGATAGATAAATATAGGCGAAGGTATAGAAATTGAGTTATCATATCCTTACAAAATGAGCGATAATTTGATAGGAATTTGATAGGATTTTCAATTTCCTTGTTCAAATTTTATACCAAATTTCATTCGTCTATCTCATTACATTTAAGCATTTATATCTAAACAGACTAATTTCATTTGGAAATATTTCTCTTTCGCATTTTAAAAATCTAAAGTGTTGTGAAATTCATCAAATTTTTAAATTCGATTTATTTTTTAAGTTTACAACAATTTCTCCAAACGATAGAAAATTATATCTTCTGTATTAATCCAAAGATTTATAAACATTCATTAGTTTATAAGCGAAAGATCATTTGCGCAAGATACTTTAATAAACTTCAACCGAATGTTCCTTTTAAATGTCTGTGACATTTTGGTAGACTTAATGAACACTTCTCAGCACTTCTTGAAAGTTCTTCAAAACTTTATTTTCCTTCCAGAGACGGAACGCATTAAACTTTGAGTTGATTATGTGTTTACGTTCAAGTTTGTATATATAAACTAATTTGATTTGAAAATATTTATTTTTTGCCTCTTAAAAGATCCAAAACGTAAAAATTAACAAATTTTTTAATTAGATTTATTTTATATGTTTACAATACTTTCTCAAATTATTAAAAGCTACCATAATCTATATTAATCTAAAGATTTATAAACAGTATCAGTTCATGAGTGATAGATGATTTGCGCAAGATACTTTAATAAACTTCAACCGAATTCTCCTTTTAACTTTCTGTGACATTCTGGTAGACTTAATGAATACCTCTCAGCACTTCTCCTCGAAAATACCTCAAAACTTCGCTTTTCTTTCCTAGAGACGTAGCGCAATAAAACGTTGCCCCTGAGAATTTCGGAGTTCACTCCTTCTACTGAAAAGCCCCACGCGTTTATTACTGTATTTGGATATCAGCCTTCAAGCAAACCTCAAAACTTGTCAACAAAGGAGGCGTCAATTGAAAAGACTTTTTGGCAGCCTGCCTAATTCGAAATGGTCGGGAGAACTTGCACAATAAGAATCGGGATTCCAATATCCTAAGGCTGACGAGTTAATTCTGCTATCACAAACTAAGCGATATCCGTCTGACTAGACGGTGAACAACCTCAGATTCCCTGGAAATGAATATTTTCAACCAGGAAACTTAACTGCGCTTTGCTTGTAAATAAAACTTAATGATGGGTTTGCGTTGACTTCTTGGGTTAAGTACGAACGTTTTCCACCATGACGCGTTCAGGAAATACTTTAAATAAAATTGACAAGAAAACAGTCATGAATCGCTTTCATGGAGGAGTTCTTTGTTTGTGTGTTTAAAAAAAGCTTCCTTAAGAAGTGGGTAGCTTGGTCAGTTTACATTTTCCTGTTATTTTCTTATTCTTACAAAGCTTGTTCACTGAAATGGCGGTAAATTTGTATACGAATTAAATGAAAATTCTATGATGAATGCTTTTGGTTTATGAACAGAAACATGAATTGATGTTTTGTTCAATGTAAATATTTTAAGTATTTTATCGCTTAGAGTGCTCTATTATTATTTTTTTGACGCTTCTTTGAATCTTTGTTATTATATTCAGGCGAAAATTCACTGAATTGATAACGAAAAGAAATTTTTGAAAACTCCAAGAATTTACTTTTTTTACACACTTTTATTAAACTTGACATATGTCATGTTTTAACCACTTAACTGTTTTGCCCATATGCCGTATGTGCATCGATTTATCGAATTTTGATAGTTGTAAGCAAAAAATAAAGCATTCATAGCGATTATAATTCATTATTAAAATACTTCAAATTACTTCGAATGCATAGATAAGTCAAGTATTTAATGGATTTCCATTTGAATCAAAATAAGAAAATATTCTCAAAATAGAAGGAGTCATCCTATTAGATGATAAAGAAAAAAAACGATTAAGTAGTTAAAAGACGTAACTTTTTAAAATGTATTTTTCATTCATAGCCTGGTGCAATATAATTCTGAAATGTTACACAGTTACAAGTTTTAGATGATAGTTTAATTATCAACTAATTGATTTCTTACAACCAAATTTTGATTTCACACCAAATTTACCCTCTTCAGAAGAGTCTTATAAAAAATTGATGCCAAGATTACATTGTAGTTATAATTATAAATAAATATTTTTCACAGTAATTACAATAAAGACTAAAATATTTTATAAATTATTTAATGGCATCGTCTTCAACATTATTTTAGAAGCGCCCAAAAATTGTGACTTTATTATCAGTTTCTTTCATTTGTTTTAATAAAATGGAACCCTAAAAGAATAGTAAAAATGAAGAGTTCTTATGCACTACTTTTATACGAATTTGAAACTATTTAAATAATAATAAACGTTAAAGCCGTTTTAAGTGCTTTAGAAACAGCGGCGGAATTCTAACTAGGCAAATTAGGCAAATGCCTAGAATCGCTGAACTGAGAAGGAGCCTTTCACAGTGACTTTGATTATTATCTAGTTCATACAGTAAGAATCTCAAAAACGTTTGAAATAGTTTTCATTAAATTTGACTATTTTTATATAGATATTTCTCTTATTAATTCAGATACCTCAGATAAAAATGCAAAAAAATGTCGAATTTTAAACTCTCTATACAGTATATTAAAGTTTGTCCTGGTGATAAAAATCAGATCCTTAATAATTTACAAATTGCACTCACCTCTTCCCACTATACTGTTGAATTCATCTTAACTTCAAACAAGTAATATAAAAAGAAATAAATCAAATCCTATTAACTTTAACAAAGATAATTTCTATTTTAGTTACTTTTAATAAAAAAATTACAATAGTTGTTGTTATTCTCGTGTTCCGCTTTACAACGGAGGGAGGGGTTCTGTAGCTTCTTAGGGTATGAACCCCTGAGCACCCGAGAGCAGAAATCTGACTTCTAACCCAAACACGTTATAAACCCTTTTTAGGGGGCGGACTTCATTCATAAATCTCATTCATTCATTCTCAGATTGTAATTTGGATCTGAAGCAGAGAATAATCACATCTGACGCAGTATCCCCAGGGGTATTACTCTCGCCATGGAGGACTTTGTGACCACGATGGATTTAACGTCCACCCAACACTGAGAATCTTCGGCTGGCGGGTTAGAGCTCGCAACCCAATTGATGCGAATCCAACTCTCCACCAACCAAGCTATCCAGGGACTAACAATTAGAGATGCTATAAATAATTGATAAAAAAATACACTAGTTTTAAATTTTCAACGCCAATTGAGGCAACGCAAAATGCATGAATTTTCTAATCCAGTTGGGGTAACGAAATATAGATTAGAAATTTTTAATTTTCTTTATTCTGTATTATTTTAATTCGAAAGTACTTCAAAATAAATCCGAAAAATCAATTAATTAACAATGTTTGATTTTAAATGCATCAAACATTTAAAAAATAAACAGCATTGTTTGAAATAATTGGCCGAAAACATGTTTAGCCTAACCTCATGGGTGTGGGGGAAAACAAACTGAATCCGTTACTTGTTTAGCCACGGGGTAACAAAGATTTTTGGTGAGAAAATTAGTTTTTAATTAATTAATAAAATTAATGAATATTTGAAAAAACTGTATTAACATCAAATGTCCTCCACTACAAGTTTTAAAAATGTACTTGAACTTGAATGGATGAATAAGAAGTATTTTAGAAACGATTAAAAATTTGAACGAGAGTGTGAGCTAATAGTAGGAATTGAATGCTAGATATTCGGAATTCTTTCATATATCGATTCGTATCACATTTTAATTGATGCTAGTTCAATAAATGAAACATCACTTTCAAAGATTCATTTATTTCGCAATTTTTACCACGTAAACCTTTCTTAAATACAGGAAAGGCAATTCTATTCTAAGCGGCACTAAAGGTTCTCTAAATCTTTAACATAATGACTAAATTATCTTTTCCTTTTCCTTCGGCTTAACTCATCTTATCTTACTCTTTACGGAGGCGGCAATTTTCACGTTAGGTCTGTATACTTTATTAAAGTCCCACGAAACAATCGTTTCGGCCACAATGAGCTCACCGTTGTAGAAGCAGCTAGCAGATGTTTCACATTACCATTCTTGCAGGAAAGGCGTTTGTTCTGTGAAGATTCGTGCCAGTCATTTCATGGAATGTATTTAACCCTAAATTAAGCAATGAGTGCTGTTTCAGTACGTAATGATCTTTGGAGCGGAGGTATTCCATATTTCGTAATGCCTGTTTCTGAAAGATACTGATGCATTGCCCACAGTGTTAACTAGACGGAGAATAAATTAAGCACGTTTCTAACTGGAATTAGGGGAAATTTATGACAATATCTTTGTGGGGAGGAGTTATCTGATGAGCAGTCTTGATGGATATGTTTGCTAAGATAAGTATTTGTAGTAATATTCGAAGAACTAGATGTTGATAGAAAATTGTTCAGCTTTATAATCGGAATTTCTTCTCCCGAAAAAAATTTGTTTTGCTGGAAATGTAAATTTGTATTAAGTATTTTAGGGAGAATGTATAGTTAAATTCAAAAACAATGAAGTTAATTAATTATGATTAACATTTAAAATAACATGTATTGGTTCGAAAAGTCAACAGTACATAATAATTTTATCATGTGAGAAAATGATGTTGTTTTGGTCAGGAGATTTTAGTGTCTCCAAAATCCGAAGGCAAGAATTATTCGTTTTTTCATTGATAGATAGCGAGTCACCTGACCCATAACATTTGAGGTTTGTTTGGGCAGTATTGTTTGCGATATTTAATTAAATTTATTATCAATTACTTTTTGTTCGACGCTTCTATGAAATTTTGTCATCTTCCAGTTTGTTTACGATTTATTACTTTTAAATAATTGATCTCGCGCTCAGAAAATTATTGTTTTTTTTTAATTTTAACAATTAATTTTGTAAACATTTTTATCCTTAAATGATATTATATGTGCAATCTTACTAATTATATTTCTCAAAATACTGAAAATATTAGAATATAATTTTAATGCCAATCTACATTACGTTCATTGGAGTTTACCATTTATACAATAACTTCCAGTAATAGTGAACTTTTCGTCGAAATTACTGGGTTTTTTTAATCTTAAAATCGGTCGAGTTCCAAAACTTTGTTTGCCTGCTAGAAAAATTGAAAATGAAAGTTTAAAAAAATCATCATTAGAGAGAGAGAGAGAGAGAGAAAGAGAGAAGGTTTGTTATTTTTTCAAACCGGTTTAAACTGGTTAATGAATTAAATTAATTAAGACAAATAATCACTTAAAAATAATAATGTTCTCGCATGGTAACTTTAAATTTGTGGCCATAGATTTCATTTTCTTACTTTTTTAAATTTAATTTTTCTTAAATTCTGATTGTTATTTGTTTGTTTCAAAACGCATGCCATGGCATTTTATTTCATTCTTCAGTATTGATATCAAAATTAATTAAGAATTTTTCATCCATCCACAAAATTCAATTAACTGGTTTTGTCTTCAATTAATTATATTTCATTCATGGGTCTTATGATCTAATTATCCTGAATTATCGCTTTCTGTTTCAAAAGAAAGGTACAATATCTAAAGCGAGAATATCATTGTTGTTAACTCATTTTACATCTTGCTCTTATCGTTTGCACCAGAAACTGGCTTGCCAAAGTAGAACTTACATGACCGGTTGGGCCGGATCAGTTGCCAAAGGGTTAATTCACATTAATTATACTTCATTCATGGGTCTTATGATCTAATTAAAATTTGAATACCTCAAATTTATTTAGCCAAAAATGGAATTATACGAAGCTTTCAAGCATAATAATGCTTGTGAGTGAAAATTTTTGGTTTATCCCCTTCACTACTGACCCCGCGCAATCTATAGTCCAAAATTTATCCTGAATTATCGCTTTCTGTTTCAAAAGAAAGGTACAAGATCTAACGAGAGAATATTATTGTTGATAACTCATTTTACATCTTGCTCTTATCATTTGCACCAGAAACTTACATGACCGGTTGGGCCGGATCAGTTGTCAAAGGGTTAATTCACATTTTTGAAGTCTAATTGAATTACCAATAAATGTGATCTATTTTCACGGGTGGTGAAATGTTCTCAGAAATTCTATGTTTCATACTAGACAGCGACGAATAAATTTATTGGTTCGAAAATTCAACAGTACATAGTATTTCATTTTTAATTCATTGCTTCTTAAACTCTGAATGCTATTTATGGGTCTCGAAGTGTTTGACAAAACACTTCAATCAATTCTTTAGATAAATATCAAAACCAATTGAGGAATGTTTATCAATCAGCAAAACCTAATTAACTCGTTAGATCTTTAATAATGAATACATCATTTGTGGATCTTATGTTCCCTTTAAAATTTGAATCCCACCAATTTATTTAGCTGAAATGGTATGATAAGACGATAAGAATGTTTATGATTTAAAGATATTTTATCTAATTCAACTCTTTGATATCTAATTAAATTACAAATAAATGTGGTTTATTTTCACGGAAGATGAAGTTTTCGCAGAAATTCTAAGTTTTATGTTAACCATTAACTAATTAATAACTAGACCGTTAAGTCAATGGTACGTTGTAGTTCTTTTTTTAATTCAATATTTCTTAAATTCTGAGTGCTATTTGTAGGTCTCAAAACTTTTGAAAATGACATTTTATTCAATTTTATAATATCAGCATCAAAACTGTTTAAGTAATTTTCCTCAATTCTCAAAATTCAATTAATTCGTTTCTTCTTCAATAATTAATACTTCATTAATGAATCTTATGATTTAATTAAAATTTGATTTCCACAAATTTATTTTACTAAAAATGATAAAAAACTGTCAGGCAGAATAATGATGGTGATTTAAGAATCTTTGATTTAATTCAATTATTTGAAACTTAATTGAATTACTGACAGATGTTATCTATTTTCATAGATGATGAATTCCCAGAAATTTCATGTTTCATATTAAACATCTACAAATCAATTGTTGGGTCGAAAAGTCAACAGAACATAGTATTTCATTTTTAATTCAAGGTCTCTTAACTTCTGAGTGTTATTTATTGGTCTCGAAACACTTGACATTACATTTTATTGAGTTCTTCATCATCAATATCAAAGCTAATTAAGAGATTTTCATCAATCCTCAAATCTCAATTAACTCGTTTGATCTTCAATAAATAATCCTTCTTTTATGCATCTTATGTTCTAATTAAATTTTGCATCCTCAAATTTATTTAAACAAAAATGGAATGTTAAGACTCTTTCAGATAGAATAATGTTTATGATTTAGAAATCTTTGCTTTTAATTCAATTCTTTGAAGTCTAATTGAATAACAGCTAAATGCGATTTATTTTCACGGAAGATGAAATTTTCGCAGAATTTACATGTCTCATATTAAACTCCAACGAATCAGTTGCAAGTTTTCCTTGCTCTAAGCATCTAGAAATTGTGCTTTTGATGTTATGCATTACCATCCTTCTTGGAAAAGTCTGTTTACGCCAAAGATGTGAGCGAATCGTTTCAGAGAATGTGTTTCAACTGAAATCCGACAATCTGTGGGGGTACGCTAAGTAATGATCTTCCAAGTGAAAACGCTTAGGATTTCTCAATGCAGGTTCCTGAGAGATATTGATCTATTGACCTGGCTGTAAACTTGAAGGAGAACATATTAAACTTGAAGGAGAACATATTTCTAACTTGAAATAGGAAATATAATTAATTAGAATTATACAGGATTGAAGTTGTGGATTTCAATTACTCTGAATTCTAGTATTTTTTAAAGAAAATTCACGCATCACTTTAACTACAATGTAATCAAAGTAATGATATTTTTCTGGTTTATTCTGTTTGATAATAGTATTATGAATCTTTTAATTGGATAAATATAATTATAAGTGATATATCAACATTTATTTGATTTTTTCAGCTTGAAATTACATAAGATGAAATCTAAATATTCTTTTGTTATACTACTCTATTATGTATTGGAAATATACTTAATTCAAGATACGAAACAAATATAATGCTTTTTAATTAAACTCGACTACTTTTATATTTTCAAAGATGGAATTTTACCACCGATTTTTCATTCCCTCTTGAATATATATTAGAGATCTTGAATTTTATAAAGTTAGCCGACAATGGTATAATTTAGTGTCGTAGGAAACAATCCCATGTTTTAATATTATTATTGAAATATAAAGTAAGTAAAAAATATATAATACATACTGTAAATTGATTCCATATAGTAGTGAATTTGATAAAAAAAATACTGATTCCATAATATAATAATTCCATAATATTAATTCCTAATATAAATTCCATAATATAATAATTCCTAATATAAATTCCATAATATAATAATTCCATAATATTAAT
>JAOUZG010026676.1:1796749-1816326 GCA_026289955.1 Argiope argentata | reverse complement strand
TAATTCCTAATATAAATTCCATAATATAATAATTCCATAATATTAATTCCATAATATAAATTCCATAATATAAATTCCATAATATAATAATAAGTTTAGAGCCGACTCTCTTGCACAGAGGTGGCACGTCTTGCTCGTGTTCTGGTGACCCCGGGTTCACGTCCCGGTTCGGGTATGGCTGTTATTCTGTGAGATGTGTGGCTGTGCCCCCCCCGTAAAAAGGGACCGTGCAAGCTAATGAGATGAGTGTTTAGCTAAGTCGTACTCTTGGTCCTAGTTGGTGCTACTTCAAAAACAGGAGACGCTCATTCGGCTTAAATCTACTGATGTATCAGCAGGGGGCTAGTCCAAGTGTAAGTGCCATAAGTAATAACAATATCATAAATTAAGGAATATATTAGAGAATGAAAACAATTAACCCAAACTTTTTCTCCGACACTCTCGAAAGCATACAAAGAAACTGAATGATCTGAACACCACGACAGCAATAGAGGGGAACCAAAGTTTTATTCTAAGCGTTATAACCGGCCATGGTCCAACCCATCCCATAGGAGTTAAGTCCTGTCATTGGTAGGAGGCCGATCTAACACTGTTTCTATACAAACCAAGGTGGGGAAAACCAACCATCATAATAAAAGGTTCCTATCCAACATCTTAGGAGCCCCTTGTGGGGTAAAAATGATAAAATTAAGAACCTACTTTTATTTAAAAGCTAAGCATAATAATTTGTATTAGCTATGGGGATGTCAAATTAAGATCGTAATAGCACAAAAAGCCAATAATAATATAAAGATGCAATCGCAAGAAGAGAAGTTCTCAAATTTACATTAAAAATAAAATTATTAAATAATTATATTAAATTATTAGCATGTTAATAATAACCTGTTTCTATTTCTTTTAATACCACACACTCTTTCAATCTTATTTTGATGAGAAATTACTTTCTACATTTTAATGTTCGTATAAAAGTACTTGTTTAAGGTATCTTATTTTTATTATTTTACTCAAAGACAAAAAATGAATGCAATATCTTTATATAAAATCTTTTCAAACTAATCACGATCTTGATTCTGAGCTCTTGGTGACACAAACGAAAAGTAATTGACTCAATAAAATACCCTTATTTTGTTATGTTTCGAAATAAAGATTCCCTGGATAAGCTTTGTTTTACCTTCATTTCGACTGAAAAGTTTTTATTGTATTAAAGTAATACAATTACATTGTCTAGAGCTGGATTTGCTATTAAAACTTCAAAGAACTTTTTTCGTGTCGTGCCCATTTCTCTTTTGTTGAATGTAATATACAAGCAATATATTTTGCTTTTTCTGAGGCATACAATCATTAACCATTGATTCTTATTGACAGCTATTACTGCAGGGAGTTTCAAAAGGTATTAGACAAATGTGAAAAGTTGGTCAAACATACGAAATTAAATCCTGTTTAAAATTGGACCGGTATTAGTAAACACAAAGGGTTGTTGCCCTAGGTGGCCATTGCCTGGCAATTATATGACAGAAAATGATACGCCAATAAATAATACAACACTGCAGCCACTCTTGTAACACTAACCGCAGAAACAGCGTCCTCTGATACCTGGAGGCGATGACTCAGTACAGATCATGCGATGGCATGTGCTGTATGGTTTTATCTGTATATTACCGGTAAGTAATGCTGTTGTTATTACTTATGGCACTTGCCATGGACAAGCCCCTACCGTTACAGCAGCAAATTTAAGCCTAAAGGAGCGTCTCTTGTTTTTGAAGTAGCGCAACTAGGGCCAAGAGTACGACTTAGCTACACACTCACCACATTTGCTTGCACAGCCCCTTTTTATAGTGGGATACAGACACACATCTTACAGATAGCACACAGAAGAACAACCATGCCTGAATCGGGACTCGAACCCGGGACTTCCAGAACGCGAGGAAGACGTGCTACCTCTGTGCCACAAAGCCGGCGTATGGATTGTAATTTTGTTAATAATAAATAAATAACTGTCACACCAATTCTTATTTTACTCACTCCCATTACAACCCCATAAACTGGCGATCAACGTGATACCGTTTCAGAATGTCCTTGCTTGATCTGTGATAGGTAATTTCTTTTTCAGCATATCAAATTATTCTTCTATGTGATTTCGCATCCCTGATAAGGCACGGAATTTTTGATAAGGCACGGAATCATCCGAAGGATATTAGATCAGGTAGGAATTCTGTTTATAATTAAGAATCATCCCGATTCAATCTGAATAACTACTTCCAAATTGTGTGCCAAATAAGGTTAAAATAGTGAAATTTGGCTGTTACTTGAATTATGTACATGTTATTATTGCGAAAATGTATTATAATTCGATAGTTTGTGGGGTCGTTAAGGGATTCAGTAAAATGAGAATGAGTGTAACAGTTATTCATTAACAGGATTATGCTACATACAGACAATTTACATATAAAAAGAGGAATGATTCATGATATACAAATAAGAGCATGATGTCGGCTTTCCGGCACAGAGGTAGCGCGTCTTCCTCGTGTTCTGAGAGCACCGGGTTCGAATCCTGGTTCGGGCATGGTTGTTCTTCTGTGTGCTATTTGTGAGATGAGTGATTGTGACCCCCTGTAAATAGGGGCAGTGCAAACTAATGTAAGGACTGTGTAGCTAAGTCATACTGTTGGCGCTACTTCAAAAACAATAGTCGCTCCTCTCGGCTTAAATCTGCTACTGTATTAGCAGGGGGCTTGATCATAGGCAAGTGCCATCAGTAACAACAACAATGGAGCATGATAAAATGCCGCAGCACCTGCCATCGCCTGATCTGTACCGAGTCATCACCTCCAGGCATCAGAGTGCGCTGTCTCAGGTGGTTAGTGTTACAAAAGTGGCTACAACATAGATTTAGGGGAGCTCAATTCTCAATCTCACAAAAATGCGAAAACATAAATAACATCATTACAAGTTGCAGGCAAGATGATAGGATTATCGGCAAATAAAATAAAGTAATAGCATTCAAAATAAGTTCACAAAGAAATTACTATTCGAAACGATCACCTATCCCATAGTATACTCAAGAATTTGATTTATTTTGTTATTACGAGTATGAATTCAATTAAATTATTGTTATACACTTCTCTGGAGTATCATTTTCCTTTACTAATATACCGACAAAGAACCCCATACATCAGTTGTTTTTTGCGCTTGCGACACCGTGTTCAAAGGAAAACAAAAGAATGGTATCTCCATATCTTTCTCGTTACTCTCTAATAAGGATATAATATTTCTCCCTCTTCCTCCATATAATTGTGGACCCTTGGTAAGGTTTGTCAATGATGAAAATTTTTTGAATTTTTTATTATTAAAATTAATTTTAATGATAAAAATTAATATTCTAAACCGAATTTTCTTTTCTTAAGTTACTTTTCAACCATTTTAATAATATATACTCACTGGCCAATGAATTAGAAACCTTTAAGATGTGCATTTGAATGCATGCTAAGAATGAAGTAGCAATTGTGGTAGGTAAGTAGGAAGCGTGCTAAGGAAGATGCAAATATTTTGCTATGACGTGGATTACTTGGGGTTAGAACGCTAGTATAAGTAAGGTGTAAGAGTCCTTTTTGCCATGAATGAAGTAAAATGGGAAAAATGACAGATCTTTCACCATTTGAAAAAGTTCTTAATGTTGGTACTTGTTTAACAGGTGTCTCGATTCCGAAGGCGGCATATCTCAATGGGTTCTCAACCTATAATCCTTCTAGAACCTATAATCCTTCTCTTAGAAGACATAACTGCGGTTCGAGTACAGTTTTCCAAGAGTGTGACTGGTGTCGTCTCCGACGAATTGTGCGGCAGAACATTACTCTGCTGTAATTCAACTGACACAAATGTTCAACCAAGGCTCTTCCCAAGAGATTTCAGCTCTAACCATACGCATAGAATTGCAGAGGATAGGAATGCATAGTCGAGTGTCTGTGAAAAAACCACTCATTTCTGCAAGACACCGAAAAATTCGTTTGCTGCGGTGTCAGGAGAAAAGATACTGGGCTACTGAGGATTGGAAACGGGTAACGTGGTTGAATGAAGCACGCTACACCTTATTTTGCGCTGACGGCAGACGTCGAATTTGGCGAGAACCCCACGAAGCCATGAATCAATCTTGCCTTACTCGCACTGTGCAAGAATCTGGAGGAAGTATCATGATATGGAGCATCTTCTGCTGGCATGGAAGTGGAGCTTTGGTGTTCCTCGAGGATAAACAAACTGCCATGCGATGCCTAGATATACTGGCAGATCAAGAGCAACCTGCAATGTTGCATTTTTATCCTGATGGCGACGGATACTTCATGGACGAAACTGCAACCATACATTGTGCCAGAAGTTGGTTCTCTGAGCATTAATCTGACTTCCAACGCCTTCCATGGCCACTGCATAGCCTGAATCGTAACCCCATAGTAAATGTGTGGGATATGGTGGAAAGATGCATCCGACAGCACTCTCCTCTTCCATCTAATTTACAAGATCTAAAAATCAGCATAACCAATTCATGGTATTCTCTGGATGTAAATGCATTCCAAAAATTTGTAGACTCTATGCCCAAACGAGAGCAGAGCAGTTATTCGAGCATAAGGTGGTCCAATAAAATATTAACCTTGAGTTTCTGATTCATTGGCCAGTGAATGTGTTTGTATTAGGCCTTATGTTTTTGAATTTTGTATTGTTTTGTAGGAAAGTTAACAATAATAAATCTGGAACAAGAATTCAAAAACAGATAATGTGGAGGTCCTCATAGATTAGAATGATTTGATAATGCTCATATCTTAAGAGAATGCATTAAAAAAGAAACTGTTAAAATAAATTTCAGAGCCAAATTTAACAGCCATAATTGTTTAAGTGCGTCATATATTCTTAGATTATTTCACTCTAGTAATAATTGTTCCTTAAATTTGATTTTTGTTACGATACACTTAATAAAGTTTGGTTCTAGGCTTGAAATGAAATTAATGATTTCAGTTTTCATTGATATATCAGTTTTCCTTTAATATAGTATATTCAATCCAAATTAACTTTAGTTTCAGGAAGAAACTGCGTATCTCTTGCACTATGTTGTAAAATCGTTTCCTATTCCTCTGGCATGATACTAAATGTATTCGTAAATTAAAATGGCGTTTTTTATTTAGTAGGAATTGCGTGAGAACGATTTCTTTCGGTTTGATTGTTGTTTTGAAAAAAAAAACGATTTTATGTTTTACCGTACAAGCTGTATACATAATACCGAATTCTTAAATTCCATAAACTCTATAGAAAATTGTAAATAGAATTAGAAAATATTTTTAATTTTTCTAAACTGCTAATTAAATTACATGTCTTGAATAATGAGAACGCACAAGATTTCATTATTAAAGAGAACCAGAGGATCTTTACTCTTGAGGATTTTTCCATTTCTCTTTACCTAAACAGAAATAATTAGAGAAAAATTTCGGTTTGATGGATGTTTTGAAAAAAAAATCAATTTTCTGTTTTACCGCACAAGCCGTATATATATTGCCGACTCCCTAAATTCTATAGAAAATTTTTAATAGAATTAGAATATATTTTTAATTTTTCTAAAATGCTAATTAAATTACATGTCTTGAATAATGAGCATACAAAAATTTCATTATTAAAGAGAAACAAGAGGATCCTTACTCTTGAGAATTTTTCCATTTCTCTATACCTAAACAAAAGTAATTAGAAAAACATTATGCATAAAAAATTATTCAGAGTGATTAGAATAAGAAATTAGTTTACGATATTTCGTCTAGAAACAAATTTTTATAAAAAGGGCCTAAATAAGGAAATGTGGTATTTAATTCAGTCGTCAGGGGTAAAATATGAAGAAGAATTAATGAAATAATCATACATTATAAATCGAAATCATATATCGAACACATATCTTACATTAGTTTCACTAAAACATGTCAGAGTTAATTGAGGAAAATAATAGGAAATTAATTGGAGTTTTGAGAAATAAAAGGAAAGTTTAACTTTTCTAATTTATAAATATATTACAATCTTTTTTTTCTAGTATTAGGTTAAACTAAGTGAAAATCAAAAAAGTGTTTTCTGACGATCGAAATGGCAAGCCAATTTATAAATAAGAATAAATTTCATGCCGATTTATAATTGGAATAAATTTCATCAAGAACATATAAAAATTAGTTTCCTAATTTCTCGCATTCATTCAATATTTTATGTGTTTCTTATCTCATCTATATTCAATTATTTTTCGCGAAAGAGTTAATCGAATTATTATGTTCAGTAATTTGATAATCAAACTATCAAATAAATGAATTTTTACTTAGTCTCTATCATTTACCGGCAATTTAATTTATTCGGTCAACATTATGTATCCTGAGAGATTTCTTTTAAGATTTTGATAGTCCATGACTAATGCATTTATTGAAGAATAGGAAATCTACAATGATTCAGCTTTTATGCATTTATTTTTTAAGTTGTGTTATTTACTAATGAATAAATACGTCTGGAAATACTGTCTAAGCAGATATTATCACAAATTAAATTTTTTTATTGTGTGATGTTTCTTTCAGCTCTTAAAATTAAGCTCAAAAATACAATAACATTAATATATAAAATCTGGAATGTTTATTTGTAAATAAAATTATAGTTTTTTGTGCTAAACTTTGGTTTATGCTGCTCTTATTATTCATCTTTCAAAGTTCCAATTTCAAAATTTTTATTTTTTTGACAACATGACTCATAGAATGTTAAACACTGTTTTGCAGTTATGTATCGTCTTTTGATTATTAAGAACAAAAAATTCCTTTTTTGGACATTTCTATTCGGGCAAAAAATTACATTCTTTTCCAAATATCTTTAATATTGATTAATCCATCAAATACTATCGATTTTTCTTATCCAATCATTCTGATTCATTTTTGCATCAAAAATAAAACAGCTTGAATCCCTATTGATCATTTTTAATTTTAAGTCCGCTTTTGATGCCGTATTATGTCTACTTTTGATCATTAATACAAAATTCCATACAGTTTTTAAATTTTTTGTAGTGGTAACAGTAATATAAACGAGCCACTCAATCCAAAAATTTTGGAATTAATATTGATGATGCAAAAAATATCGAGATAAAAGTAGGGGCCTTATACTATAAACATCAAGCATAAATAACTAAGCATTCGAAATATTTTTTATATTATTCAGTTGAATAATTTCAAATCATTTTCTCCGTAATATGAAAGGAAGTTGTTCTGACAACTTTTCAAAAAGTCTTTTCATCAATCGTGAATTCAGTCTTGGAAAACAACATTTCAATTTATATTTCCTAGAATTTTCACATAAATTTTAAAAATTCTGATATCAAAGCAAATTGAATATTAAAATATTAAGAATATGTCGCTTCACAGCAAAACAAAATATTAAATATTTTATATGTGCCGACAAGTTTCCTCTGAAAATATCATGCAAGTATTTGAATTTTATATTACTACATTTTTATCTTTCAATAAAGTATGAAATACATATAGAAAAGCGGAAACTAATTTTGCGAATTCTCAGTAAATAGAAAAATAGTGATATTAAAAATCAGAAAATTTGAAATCTAGTCATTTGTACTGATTCATACATCCTATAAAATATAGTTTATTGAAAGGATGAGAAAGTTTAAGACGAGTTTTAGTAATATAACATTCGGTAAGAATATCCAAATTCTTTTTTCTTAACTAACTATTCATAAACATATAAAACTACTAATGAAGTTTTCAAAAATTTATCTTGCTTGATAAAAATCTCAATGGAAAGAATGCAAAGGTCAAATTTAATTTCCTGTTATTTTTCTTCCTATCACCTGTAATTACCTTTAACATTGTGATTTTTATCTCTCGTCACGTTGCAATTTACAATAATAATTCTTAATTAGGTATTTGTTATCTCAGACTTTAAATACTGCTTTTCCAAAAATAAAAATAAAAATGCACTTCGCTTTTGTTTATATTTTTTACTCATTATTATTATTGAATATTTTCAAAAAAGGAATGTAAATAAGAATGACAATAAGAAAATCATAATTACTAAGAAGAGTAATTGCATTTTTTTCAACTTAAAAAACAAAACAAAAGAATACTAAGTATTATCTTTCTTTTTTCTTTTTTACATCAGCTACTAATGTCACTGTGATAAGAAATGAGTTAATTAATTTTTCTTTCTTCTTCCAGAGTTTCATTCAAATGAAATATATGATTTTAAAATGGATTTTGTCGCTTATACAAGAATATTATTTTATTCAGAGTTTTTAAATCTAATAAAGAAAAGTTAATTGGACATATCTTAATTACCAGCACAATGGAATAAACTCCATGAGAAGTAAAATCTCAATTCGTGATTAAGAATATTTATAAAAATACGTTTAATAACAGAATTGTTGAAATATTTGGAACTGTTCTAAATATTCTGCGTTTTATTGGCCAACATATAAAGCATATACTAGGATTAAATGTTGAAACTTTATGGTATTTTATTTTTTTATATTTCTGTTTGATACATAAAATAAACATATCGTTATAAAATTCAAATATGCAAAACATGGATGCCTTAGTTTCCTTTCGTAACAATTTATAAATTAAGAAAAAATTGACGTGGATTTTTTATATTTTTTAATGTTACTTCTTTATTTTTTTGCACATTGGTTTTTTCTAAACTGAACGTATTGCAACTTTGGTAATAAATTATAACTATCAGATTTAGTTCTGTGCATTATCTTTCTGAACTTTTAAACTTAATAATAAAAAGAATTAATGAATTATTCAGTTATAAAAATCATAACTTAGTGGTAAAGAAGTCAAATTAATGAAAGAAGGAATGTAAATTAAATTTATGGTTCTAAGTCTCAAGTTAAAAAATCCTAGATTTCACAATGAAGCTGTAAAATACAATTCTAAAGCTTAATTTAATTTTTTTAACCTAAAGTTTAAAATAAAATTAGCTATAGCATTTTTATAATCATTAAATCGTTCTATACATTGCATAAATGTATAAATAAATTAGCATTCTTCGTAAATGCAGTAATTTGTTTCTTTATGCGTATTAAATTTATCTTGAAAAAAAAATAAAGTGCTTCTACCAAAAAGCATGAAAAATAAAACTTAATAATAAATCAATACTAAAAAATAATAATAATTTTTGACATGAAATGAATTTCTAGTTACTGATAATTCCAGAAAGGAGAAATCGGATTAAGGTTTTAGAAATCATTTTTTAAAACTATATTATTTTAAAGTCAAATAAATATTACAGAAAAGGCCTTGGCATCCATTTAATTTAATAACATACTTTATATATTGCTTTATCTTGCTTTAGGTAAAACATAATAATATGGTTGGTAATAAAATTCTTAAAATACAGGAATTCTCCTTTGAACAGCATCTCAAGAAAACTGTTGAAATTGCCTTTAAACATCTGAGAGACCTTAGAAAAAATGTGGTATTAAATGAATATTAAGTTCTTTATAAACTCAAAAAGAAGAAATTGAGCTATGATTCTAAGAAACATTTAGTAAAACTGAATTTCATTAAAATTAAAGAAATATTTCAGGAAATGTATTTATATCAACTTAAGTTAATTTAATTCTCTAAGCAGTACTTTCCTACAGCTGCCGATAAAATCTTTAAAATACAAAAAAAAAGTCTCCTGAAAAAGAATTGTTTTAAAATTATATTTTAACAAAAAAAATCGCATTTTGAGCTAAAATAACTCATAAAAGTTTCATTTTTTTTCATGTGAAAGCATTTTGAAACGATTTCATGTAGTTAAACACTCTCTCAAGTTTTTTACTCATTAAATATTTTTTACTACAAAAAAATTCCATTTAAGTCCCTTATTTAAAATCGTTTTGTATAAAGAGAAATGTAATATCCAAGCAAAAATCGTTTCAAGAAAAACGTATTTTGAAAATCTGAGCTTTCAAATTTTTTCAAAAACCATGAAAAAATCATCTTGCTTCATGGGTTTTTTTTTATTAAAGACGTATATTTAAAATGTAGAATATAAAGGTTTTTCGTACAAGGAAATACACGTTAGCTGATGAAATTCTGTCTTACGCAATTTAGTAAAATAAAATAAAGTTTCTTTGAAAGATTTCTGAAAGTATCCAATAACGAGGGAAATAATCCACTAAATTTGTAAAAAAAGGAAATGATTAAATACATGTTTTTATTAGTTAACTGAAAAGTGTATTTTTACATTCAAAATAGAGAATAGAATGTTTTTATTTTTTTAGGACGTTATTTTGCAAAAAGTATATGATGATTAAAAAAAGTAAAAGCATATTTTGTAAAAAGATTTTTTTAAAATCGGAATTTCAATCCATATTTTAACTTTTAAAGAATGTTGATAAAGGTTTTAAAGATAATCCTTACGCGTTAATTTTTAAACCTCTCTTTTCAGATCCTTATCTTTTTATGAGGAATTCTGTGCCTTAAATTCTTTATTGTATAGCTTTTAGAGCAATACATCTTTATAATTTTGTTTTCATCGACAAATTTATGGTTAAGAGATGCTCTGATCCTTAACATATTTAAAAAGAGTATATTTTATTTTTTAAAATTCATTATTTCCTTATTTTAAATTGAAATTTATAACCTAATATCACAAAATCTCTTTCATTGTTATCAATCATTTAAGAATCTTTTTTTTCCAATTTCTAAGATTATAGCAGCGGAAAATATTATAGTTCTTAAAATATTTTATTTGGGGTGAAATATTCTATTTCACCCCAGGAAAATAATATAAGTTCTCAAAATCCGCTTCAGGAACAGTTTATAATAAATCTTTATTCTGAATCTCAAAAAATTGTTTTACTTTTTACTTTGTGCAAACTAAATTCGGAAATATATCAAGGATATTAAATCATTTCTAGTTGTTGAAATTAAGTAATTTTTCCCATTTAATACACAACCTTTTACGCGGAACATTTCGATCTTAGATATGTTCGTCTCAAGAAAGGAAAAAATTACAAAGGGAAACACAATTTCCAGATGTCCTTATACTTCAGGAAAAAATAGCGCACATTTTTAGGTAGACGTAGAATAATGATAATGCAAGAATTCTTACTTAAAAATGCATAAGGAAATATGACAAAAATATTGTTGTCATTCTTTGAGAACGGGCGTATTCGCAAGAAAGGTAAGTTCATTTCTGATTCCTATTTTACTAAAAAGTACATGCTAAAAAAATGTCCTTGTCAGTTGAAGTCATTAAGTAAACGATTCACGCCTAGTTTTTTTTTCCTAGGCGCAAAATTAAGCTTTCAATATAATAGCAAAAAGTAGATTCATAACACATTACCATCAAGTAAGGAAAGAGAGGAAATAATAAACAATTAATTAATGCAATTAACCCTATATTGTTTATTGAGTGATGTTTGAATTACCATCCCTTTTCAAATTAAAAATGAAAACATGAATAATTGATTCAGAATTAAAATATCAAATCATTAATTTTAAACATATTTTTGATTTAAAGATGGAAATTTTTGGTAAACAATTTTAATTAAGTGATTAAGTATTCTAAATTCATGAGTTTGATTTAATTCTTAAATTAAAAACATAATTCGTAGATTTTTTTTGTGCATTTATATGCATTTATTCAACTTTTGTAGGAAATATAATATCGTATATTGCAAAGTATTTTAGAATAACAGGGAATAAGGTGCTTTTTTTATCGTCCTAGAAATATTTTCAATTTCTTTTTTTTAGAGAATGTCCAATTTTAAATAACATAATCATTAATGACTATAATTACATTTTCGCAGAAATTTAAATTATTTTTTTAAAAAAAATACTATACTATGGTAAACGTTTTCATACATTTTACATTAAAAATAAGCTGATTGCTCATTAATTTCTTGAGAAATTCACAAAAAAAATCGATTTTAGCCAATCTTCAGCACAATTAAAACTCTAAATATAGCAACAATTATCATAGATTTGAAATCCGCCATTTTCGATTTTTTTCCTTAAGTCTTTATAATTCAAATCATTTATTAATTGTTAACTTTTCAATAATTCCTTAAAACTGCCTTTTTAACTTCAGAAAAGAATGTAATTAACGAAAAAGTTCTGGATAGATCATTTTATTCTTTTATCTAATTAATTTCAGTTTTATTTAATATTTTTCAAGCAATTAGAAGATAATATTTTAGAATCCAAAATGTTTTTAAATACTTGTTTCATAAAAACATCGTAGGCGTAGCATAATTCTTCATAAAAATAATTAAAGCGTAGTAAATATGAATGCCTACATTAGTTCCGTAAACTCTCCTTTAAAAGTCATTTTAAGAAAAGTTAAAAAAAAAATTTTGCAAAATAACAATAATTATAATTCATCCAACTCGTTAAGAAATTTTTAAAATCTGAAAAATAACAACAGGTCTATCAGATTAAATTCTAGCATTAAATTCTTATAAAAGTTTAAAGAATTTTCAAATTTCCTTAAATTACGAGAGCTATAAAAAGTGTTGCGAATGCATTCAACTAATAAGATTCAACTAATAAAGGAGATTCACCACTAGTTTAAATTCTTAGTTTCGCATTGAAATAGGTAATCTAACATTTTCGTTTAGCGAAGATTAAAGATACAAACAATCTTCAGGATCAAATAACGCAGAACCTTATACATTCATAAGACTTCGTCTAATAAAAAGGCGTTCTTTGTCTTCTTGACAAGCTTAGTGTTCATTTACGAATTCTGGTGCTTCTTTAGGAGACGAAATAGTCGCACGTAGAAAGGAAAATGTCCTTCCGGATGAGTTCGCCTGAAACTAATTTTCTCAGCAACAGCTTTTGTACTAAAAACACATTGGTAGAATACAGGATGGGTAGCCTAGGACTAAAAATAAATTGATATGTGGGAGCTTCATTGGAAATCAGGAGGCAATATTATAACGGATAAATTGCGTCACGTACTGTACGCTAACATCTCTGAATTGATATATCAGAGAGCTTATGAATATGTTTTATTATAAAGGAAAGTCAATTCTCTGCTATATTTTCAGAAAACAGAAAGAATATAGCCTTGAAATTACGCAGACTAAGTTTTGAATTTAATAGAGATCCTTTTTTTTAAAAAAAATAAACATTAGATAAAATATTTTGAAAAACTTTAAAACGCAACCTTTTAAACAAAACTTTTTTTTGAAATTCTTGAAAAACTTTTATTAACTGATTAATCAATTTTGTAATTACATGAAAGAATAATATGATATCTCTATATTAAAATAATTGATGAGTACTACCCATGATTTTCTGGTGTTTCTTCGCATAAGGATATTTGTATCAGCATGTAGTCAAATTAGGGGAGAAAAGAACTGAGGAAGAAGATTATATATTATATACTCCAGATATACTTATAATTAAATTATTCGGAAAGCTGATATACTGATATACTCTTTAGCAACAAATTACTAATAAATGTTTAACTGGTTTTCTTCAAACCGAAATTTTTTTTTAACTAGTGTCCTTTGAAAATCACACTTTCAATACAGCAGATCTTATCTATTATATATCTGATGCTTGTATATTCTATATTATCATCGGCAATACGTAATTATATAATATTTCAAAATTCTAGAACATGAATAAGTGAATGAAAATTTCGAACTACAAAATTCCATTTCCAAAAACGGAAAACAAGTAAATAAAAGAGTGAGAAAAAATCAAAGGCATATTCTCATTTTTAAGTATAAAAAGAAAGAAAAATTCTTCAGTTTCTTCTTTAAAAAAAAATTTCTTTCCTTTTTCAGTTTTTATTGAAAACATGTTTCATTTTTTACCCATGTCTAAATTTTTAATTAGTATCCCAAGTCAATCAACTACGATTTTCACTTCTGTGTTTTTGAAAATTTGATGTAATCAGTAAACTTTTTGAAAACCTGAAAAATTTGAAGAAAAAAAGATAATGAAAAACAAAAAAAAAATCTTTGTACACATTTCTTGCCTTTTGTCTTTCAAAGATTCTTTATCCGCTCTGTAAAACGAAATATATCGGTATTCAAAGTTGATAGAAAATTATGGGAAAAAATTTCAAGTAAAATGATAAGTTTACCATTTTTTAAATTCAGTTTTGTAATCTTCCATAGAAAAAAAATTGTTTCTGTTTCAAAGTTTTTTCTAATTATTTTTATAGAATTAGGATTAATCGTATTTTATAATAAAAGGAGTGAAATAATGATGTTATATTTTCGCTACTTTGGAACCTGTTTTGAGTTTAATAATTGAACCATCCTAAAACTACATCATATCCATCATTTTTTTTAAAAAAAAACCCAGAATCTCTTCGTATTAAATAACCAACTTTAATACAAAATTTTCTTTTTTTAAAAAAAATCTGAATCAAGAATGAACGAGTTACTTAATCTTTACTCTATATTATTCAATTTTTAATGACATTTTTGTAATTAAAATCATTTCTACCAGTTATTTTCAGAGATTTTTTTTATCTGTTTGTAAAATAATATGACTTTCAACTATAAAAAAACATAAAATATTTCGTCAAAAAGGGGGAATTTTACTTTCAAGATATATCTTTTTGTTTCCTTAATTAATTTGCCTAATCTGGGTTGCAAATGTGATGTTTCTTGCGTTATTTTCTTTTTATAAGGTTATTGATGATTCTATTTATTGTATTTATGTATTGATCTCTGTAGATTTCGCCGCGTCTGTCAAATTCTTAAATATTTTTCCAAATATATATTCTAAATTTAATTACATTAACAGATTAAAACTGTAAGAAATTTAGAAGTCCTTTAAACGGATCTCTAGTGAACTTAGCAATAGTCATATTACTCCTAGTGTTTTTAAAGCGAGTTATTCTCATCTTTCAATTACATAACCTTCGTTCTTTTAATAGTTTTAATTTTACTACATTGTCTATTTTTACATGTTTGACTGTATTACTTGCGTCTATGTATATTGAGAAGTTAATTCGTTTTCATGCTTCAAAGTTGGTATTGTGGGCTTGTATTTTTTTTAATTTTTGGCCCATGCTTTTTAAAAACCTGGATCATCTGGAACCTCAGTGTGTTTTTTTGGAGTTTTTGTTGTTGTGTTCTTTCGTTTTAGTCTTTTAGGTGTTTTGAAATTTTGTAATATTTAATATGGTTTTGAATTAGTAATTTTATATTTTGTTGGTGCTGTTTTTTAATGTTTGTTTTAATTTTGTGAGCTGCTCTCCTTCTCTGTGTGCTTTGGTTTAGGCCCTCTTTATATGGAATCATTTCTGTAGTTTTTATATTTTAAATAAATAAAATTTAAAGCATATGCTATTATTTGAAAATACATTTAATTCAAAAATTTAAATGCTTTCGACATCAAAATATTTTTTATTCATACCTTTTCTTTTTAAAATGCACTTCCCATTATTACACACTTCTATACTTACTATACTTCTTACACTAAGTAATATCCTTTTATATTTTTCAACATAAAGTATTACCTCAAACAAATATGAAAAAATATACAAATAAAATAAATAGATTGTTTCTTCTTGAATATTTTAATATCGAATATTATTTATATACATATTTCTTGATTCTATAACAATAAATGTTATTAGTTGTTCCAAATACGGAAATAATTTTTTTCTTATCAAGTAATTTATTGTCTTTAATTTTGTGATACTTGTTTTATATCCCAAACCTTAATTTCTTGAGATTTTTTGGGTCAATGTTTTGAACGAAAGATCTTTCACAGAAAAAATTCTTAGTTTTAATCCTTGCCTGAAGGTAACTTTTCACAAAGACTTCAAGCCGAATTCGTCATGTTTTTCTTTTTTGCTCTTTTTGCATTAAACTTAATATTTATTTCTAATTTGGTTGTCACAAATACGTAATAGAGACACTTGCTTAGAATTATACAATACGTTGATTTAAGAAATATTTTAACACAGCGGTGCGAATTAAAATTCTGAGTTTAATGTAATTTTAGGCATCTATAGTTTTGCTTCAATACTTACGATTCTTATTGTGTTTAACTGCGATAGCTGTAATATTATTCAACAATACTAGATGTAATAGAAAATTTTCGTCCATGCACACAGTTCATTTTTATATACATGTTTTGATCTTTGGAGAAAAGGCAATTTTCTAACCGAAGAAGTTTGATTAACTCCATATAGAAGCATAAACAACAATTCTACAGGATATTCAAGAGAAACTGCTCCACTTTTGTGTTTCGCTTGGAAGAAACCCACGAAAAGAAATCCAGCAGCCGGTCAGTTCCACAGCAAGCACTTCGTTGCTAAAGCATTTATAAAGCTTTTTTTTTTCAATTCCTACTATTAGTTCACACTCTCCCTATAACTTTTTATATATTTTGTTCAAATTTTCAATCGTTAATAAAATACTTTTCATTCATCAAGTTCAAATATGTTTTTTTAAACTTTTAGTGGATGACGATGTTAATACAGTTTTTTTCAAATATTAATCCATTAAATACATTTAATTAATTTTTAATACTTTAACTAGAGTTTTAGCAGTTTGTAATGAAATTTGAAATCCAAATGTACTACATTAATTCATCGCACTTGGGTGTACCTGGAATTATCTACAAAACAAATCAGAACGTTAAAAAAAACTTTGATTCAAATTAGAATGTAAAACGCGTAAAGATAGCAAAAAAAAAAATCGTGAAAATTTTTTGTTTTTAAATGAATAAGTCGATATTTTATTTAGCATCGTAAAAGTAATCTTAGAAAAATGAAATTTTTTTGACTATATAAAACATTAAAGTAATGCAAGTAACATTTAGACGCTCTATTTTTTAAAATAATATACATTTACACTTTTTTTGAATTCGTCATGAAATGTTTACAATAGCTTTATCAGAAATATCAGCTCAAACATGATAGGCTTTTAAATGAATAAATTAAAATCTTCTGTGAAAATCAAAATTTATTGCCTAGATTTAACACAAATTATTCATACAAAATAACAAATTATTTTATAAAGTAAAATCTCAAACTTTGTTTTTTTATTATTCTAAAATGTTTTACTCTGAAAAATGAATGCTACAACACTATTATGCAACTGAAAAATCGTTGTCTTATTACAATATGCCTAAGTTTTTTATAAGGGATATAAGCATTTTTTATGATGAATATACCGAAGATACAAATTTTTAGTTTGAAATCTCCAGAAGATTTGGAATCAAACGGTTATTTTAAAGGTATTTTCTCTGTATAACGTCACTGGATACAAAACGTGGTGTATAATAGGATTATATTAGAAAATCAAAAAGAGAACTCTTCATTTGAGTATTTTTAACTATTTTCAGAATGTATGAAGTAATTATTTTTAGTATGTATAAAGTAAATAATTATGAAATAATTATTTAATTGCAAATACTCTGGTTTTTTTTTTTCTTAAATACCCTATCTTCGAAAGATTTTTAAGTTGCAATTTTACATCTTTTGAGTCAGACTCTCAAAAAATCCTCCAATTTATAACCTAATTTACGGAACACGATCTAAATATAGAGCCATTTCAAATATCTGAAATTTTTTAACGGCACACATATAAAATGTATGCATTCTATATTTCTTTTTGTATCTATAAAAAAATTTTTGATTTACAAAATACTTTTAAATCTCAATATCTCACCTATATAAACTTCGTGAATGCCTCAGCATATAAATCATAAGTCACTTTTATTTATTTAATATCTAACATTGTGTGCGCGTTGTGTAAACATGTTAAATCATGCGTATTTGTCATATTTTTCCAAACCACGAAATCACAAAAATCAACAGAGGTTTATTACGTTGGATCAACTCTATAAATCTTCCTGTTCTTTATCAGGAAGAATTATCGAGTTGGTTCAACAAAACATCCCTTTTTGTTGCTTCTGAATTCTTTCTAAAACAAAAGATAAGAAGAACAAGATTTTATTTAGGCTTTTTATTAGTCTTCACTTTTAAGACAAATTGTTGCGGTGAATTCTGCCGTAGAAATCAGTCACGTAAAAAAATACGGCGGATTTCTTTTCATTTTTCTTTCGATCACTAATAATCAATAAAAGGGAGAAGTCTGACATAGTTTTCTAGAACAGAACTTTTAGTATCATTTACTAGAACTACTCTGACATCTTGCCGGGCAAGAAAACAATTTTCTTAGAATATTGGCCTTATTTCAGTCATTTCATGACGGCCATTTTATGAGAAGGATAGTAGAAGCTCTGATCAAGAAGAATGCCTCTAGGATCGGACATTTTTTCTCTAGTGTACAAAAGACGAATCCAGTAAAACTAACGAGTCATTCTAAGAGAAGCAAGGTTTTGTATTTTGGTTTTAAAAAAAGGAAATAACGTCTCGAAATAATATTATTAAAAGCAAGGATTTATTTATGAACATTATTTTTTCGTCGAAACTCAGAAGGATAAATGACGATTTTAAATTAAGGACCATTTCGCTTTTTCTCCCTCTACTCTAACAAGGGTGAGGTTTGAAAAATGAAAAAAAAAGTTTTTATGTCCTTCGTCGTTAAATCAAAAAGTTCAATGTCATCATTAAACAAAGCTAAACTTCTACAAAAATAAAATCGCTTTCTTGAAAAAAATTCAAGTCAAATGGATGAAAGCTTAAGAAAGATAAATGTTCGTTCCAAAGTTAGGAAGCGAACATAAATTTTCCACATTTACTACATTTTTTTAGAAAAGAAATGCGAAATATATTTAAAGAAGCGTTTAGTTAAAGAAGTCCAATCTACATTTTTGTTTTTCAAAAATATTGTAGAATTCATAAATCTCCCAAATAGTTTTTCCAAGAACCTTATTTTGATCCGGAAACTCCTCCTACCTGAAACTGTAAAGTTTTCTTTGTAGAGTTGACCTTCTACCATCTGATTTAGCGTCTCCATATTTTGATTCAGATTGCTTAAAATTAAAAAATGACGGTTATAAAGTAGAGAAATATTTAAGAAATTAGTATTATTATTTTTATTATGATACTTAAGAAAATTAAGGTTCCCTGATACTAACTTAATATTTTTTTAAATAAGGTACGTAACTTAAATAATGGTTAACGATTTCTAGTTTCTGACCAGATAAAGTTCAAAGAACAAAAAGCTTCTGAGTTAGTTTCATCGAGAATATTTTGAACCATGTCCTACCTAAACCTGAACTGCTTTTTTTATCTAAATATTACAAATATAATGCTGATTTTTGTTGGTGAAAGCTTTAGCATACATATTTGACAAATTGATAATGTGCGCTAAACAAGGTGAATTTCATGAGTCAAGGAGTACTTTCTCTATTAGCGCTCGGTATCGTTCGATATCTCCATGACATCTTTCGACATTCTTTTTGCTGTATAATATGAAAATATTGTAACAATAATTTTGGGCATTTAGTGCTAAGAAAGGGAGGAAATTGAAGGATGATTGCAGATAAATTTGATTTCAGTGCCATTTTGTTCAAAATTTTGGAGCTAGATTGGACTAAAAAATTCCGGGTAGCACTTCAATGTTTGTAAAAGTAAAGCGCTTGGTTTTTGAAGAAAAAAATCTTAAGAACATTTATTAATAATCA
>JAOUZG010026676.1:1770244-1782816 GCA_026289955.1 Argiope argentata | reverse complement strand
TGAAGTTAAAATTCAGATTCTGTATATAAGAGGACACGATTTTTTTTCAAACGTATATAAGCCACTAAAAAGATCAATATAGAGAACAAAATAAATTTATTACCAAAGTTATTATGTACAATTACGATTACTTTTAATAAAACCGCCTTAAATATGATTATTATTTTTAAATGAAATTGTAATTGGTAATTGTAGTTTTAATAATTTAACAATTGATAGTAGACACTTGGGAATGAAACAGTTAAGTAATTGCTTGAAGCGGTAAGCATACCACTTCTCTGTGAAGTTAAAAATTTAGATTCTGTAT
Source organism: Argiope argentata (assembly GCA_026289955.1). Classification (NCBI taxonomy): domain Eukaryota; kingdom Metazoa; phylum Arthropoda; class Arachnida; order Araneae; family Araneidae; genus Argiope; species Argiope argentata. The sequence continues at coordinate 1,782,509 of JAOUZG010026676.1, read as the reverse complement.
ATAAGAGGACATGATTGTTTTTTTTTCAAATGTATATAAGCTACAAAAAAACCTATATAGATAACAGAATGAATTTATTACCAAAGTTATGTGCAATCGCAATTACTTTTTGATAAAACCACCATGATGTTTCAGGCATTTGTCATATCGAAGATCAAGTTTCCGATCCCTTCTTCGAAAAAGTTGCAATCGTTCTGTGAGACATTTCTTTGAATCTCCCCATCAGTCCGAAATTAGTCTGGATTCTGGCAGTTCTTTAATTCAGAGAAGATAATAAAATCATTCAGATCTAAACCGCATTCTTCATAAAGGGATAAAGGATGCATGATTCGCACCAGAAGATCTTGTTCAAATGTGTATAAACCACAAAAAAGATCAATATAGAAACCAGAATGGATTTATTACCAAATTTATTATGTGCAATCACGACTACTTTTTAAAATACCGCCGTGATGTTTCACGCATTTGTCATATCGGAGATAAAGTTTCCGATCCCTTCTTCGAAAAAGTTGCAATCGTTCTGTGAGACAGACTCTGACATTCCTTTGAATCTCCCCATTAGTCAAGAATTAGTCTGGAATCTGGCAGCTCTTTTATTTAGAGAAGATAATAAAATCCTTCAGCTCTAAGCCTCATTTTGCATGAAGGGATAAAGGACGCATGATTCGCTCCAAAAGATCTTGTTCAAATGTGTGTAAGCCACAAAAAAGACGAATATAGAGAACAGAATGAATTTATTATGTGTAATCACGATTACTTTTTATAAAACCGCCATGATGTTTCAAGCCTTTCCCATATCGGAGATCAAGTTTCCGATCCCTTTTTCGATAAAGTGCGATCTTTCTGTGAAACAGACTTCGACCTTTCTTTGAATTTCCACATTAGTCCAGAATTTGTCTGAAATCCGGCAGCTCTTTAATTCAGAGAAGATAATAAAATCATTCAGCTCTAAGCCGTATTCTGTATACGCATGACTCGCTTCAGAAGATTTTGTTCAAAAATTGGACCAGGGCATTCGAAAGATTTGAAGGATTCCGCAATAAAGCCAGCATGTCAAAACTCTAAATTCCTGCTCCATATTCTTTCCTTACATGTATTTCAAACAGCTTCTAGGCTAATAAAGAGCTCCGAATGTCCGTTATGGTTCATATTCATCTCATACTTTTTTCAAAGAATGTACCGGAAACATGACCTACAGATATGATCAATGCCTGAATATTTCACTTCGATTATGTCAAAGTATAACTATGACTTACATGACTTTCCATAATAACCAATTTTGTTCTCTACACTTATTTTAAGGCCTATCAATCGATGTAAAAAGTTGACCCTCGTATATGAGATTTAATATAAATCAAATTGCTATGTCCTATAAATTAGATTTATTGTTATTAATATGATTTATTACGATTGAGATTTATTGTAAGCATAAAGTGATCGGATAAAAAGCATAATATGATCAGATCAGATAGATTTGTTAAATTAACATTCTTTTTCGAATCAAATGAGTTTTAATTATAAATACCTAGTTATCATATAACTAGCCAGACAATCCAATTTCGACACACACCAGTCTGAATTTCGTATAGTTTCATAATTTTAGGCTTTTCAATTTTTATGAATTTTTATCACGGAACACGAATGATATTTATATAAAATTATTTGTACTGAAATGAATTTTTTCAGTTATAAACTATCCTTTTCAAATCACTCTATCCATAAATCAAACAAAAATACCTTTAAAATTTAATTTTTTTATCCAACATAAGTTGTCTATTTCATCTGATATAAAAGTTTATCGTTTAAATTTCCAGTTTTTATATTGGTGAGAGAGAGAGATTTTATAGCAAATAACTAAATAATTTCTCAGTTAGCAAATCACTAGTGATAAGATTATCCTTTTCATATCACTTTGCCCATAAATCAATCAAAGATACCTTTAAAATTTAATTTTTTCCAACATAAGTTGTCTATTTCATCTGATATAAAAGTTTATCATAGTTTTCTTACTATATTATACTTTTTTATCTAATGTTCTTTCAATTTACATATTCATATATTTCAACACAAAGGTCAGTTTAAATTTCCAGTTTTTATATTGGTGAGAGAGAGATTTTATAGCAAATAACTAAATAATTTCTCAGTTATACATTTTATGTTAGCAAATCACTAGTGATAAGATCTAAAAATGTGGAATAAAAAGATGCAAATATTTGAAGAAAAAAAATATTTTCTAGTTTTCAGCCTTTTTCAGTTATTCTCTTATTTATCTTATTTTTGAAATTTTTCCACAAAATTAAATCGGTTATACCAGTTTATTTTCTATAAATTCTGCATTTCTGTTTACTTAATTAGTTCAAAAATATACTTAAGTAGTTCAAATATATAATAAAGTGAGTTCTTACTTTTGGAGAACTTACATTCGTAATATTTATTACGAAAACAGCTACTTAATTTTCCCTTTAACTACCCCTGTTTTAACATAATATTTTGCATTAATGATGTAAGCGTTGATTAAATAACCTTGGTTGGTTATGAAAGAATGAAGTAAACAGCATTATCATGCTCTGTTAATGTTTTAAGTTATTTTCTGATGACAGCGTGGGTATTAAGAAAAGGCTTAAAGTTTCAACGCTATCTGTAATTATTTTGTTACATATCTGCTTATTATGTTATGCAGCATAATAGATTACTGACACTGTAAACCCTGTTATGCAACACGATAAATTAAAAGTTAGGAGGTAATTAAAATTTTTCTTCGCAAGACTAGATAAAATCAAATCTCCAATAGGTATTTTTTAATGTAAAAATGAAAACGGAAGTTAATTTTAAAAGAGGAGAAAAACGAATTTCTTAATAACAAAAGAAGCGCAGTTTATTTTCGAACTTAAAGTCTGTAAACAAACAGGAGGCAATTAAATGCTTAAAAGAGTTTCAGTTTTTTTTTTAGTTACGTAAAACTTATTTACTTATTCAGGCTTTTAACGTTTTTATTAATAAAACCGCAAGTAAAATTTATCTTTAAAATATCCTGGTTTGTTGCATATATTTATCACCTCTTTTACGCTTCAGAAACAATTTTTAAATTATTTTTGTCTAACCTTATCAATTGATAAATGAAATTTAGAGAAAATTCTTTCTAACAGTATTACCCATACTCATTATTAATTTCCTTCATAAATTATTCTAAAGTGTTTTTCCTATGAAGGATAAGTCTTTTTTTAAAAAAGTTTAAAAGATATGGAAGTAATTTGAGGTTTCAAATCATAGTTTCAAAACATAATGGCAAATATTCAATATAAAGAATAAGTGCGCGCACATTAACGTATCTAGTTTTTAATTTTGTCTTGGACCACGAATTTCAGTTTCCGATATTTATCCTTTGACAAAAGCGTTTTGAAGAAAAAATTATTTTAAGAAATATCCCCATTAAATTTATTGATAAGATGTATTAATTAATGAAAGATATTTAAGCTGTTTTAATAGTAAGACCGAAAGGCATTCGAGACATTAAAAACGGATAATGTGGTAGTGCATGATAAGTTTATCTTGTACCTATTGTTGAATGAGGAATTGATATTGATTTCTCTGGTATGTAAAAAAATGTCTGATGTAGCTAAAATGGCTGAACTCTTAAAGAATATTCACGAAAAGTTTTCTTTTGATGAAATCATTCCAAAGAAATTTTTTCCTCCGCTAGATTTTTCATTAAATTTCTTTATAATTCCTATTAGAAACTTTAATGTACACGAAGAGACTTTCAATACTTCAGATCAGTAATAAAGTTTATTTAGTATACTGTTTTAGGGCATGTTTTTATTATTCTTATATATCCTACAAATTCCTGATATAGATAATAGAGATGTTTCTTGAAAAATTCAAGAATTTAGAGAAAGTTGTGTATTTTAATTATGAAAACTTTTACTGTAAGATTATAATTATCCATTGTCAGAATTACTAATTTTAATTAATGTCTGTAAATATTAAAATAATTAATGATTAAATATATTTAATTAATAATTAAATACATTTAATTATGCATTAAATTATAATTTAATAATAAAATATCTTTACATTTTTACTGAAGCTATTTATTAAATATGATTAAACAATGCAAAAAAAAATCTTCTCAATCTCTGATGACGGTAAATTGTTTTTTATATTTCGGATTAACTTTTCTCACCGACTGTTACCTACTGATAACCTATTTTTCCTATGGTTACTGACACAACTAAGATGGATCAAATTTGCTATTTGGCGTTGGCTTCAAACTAGTGCATTTTTTAAATCAAATTTTGGAATCAGATGTCAAAAGGAAAGTTCTCCAAAATTTTCTTCAATATACTACGAAACTAAACTCAAAATTCACAGGGGGGAGATATGAAGAACAAGCTGACTGATATATTACAGAAACTGAGAAGGAATTAAGTTTATCGATTGCATTAAATACTTGCAGAATCACCTAACATTTCCATGAATAATGAGCAATTCTAACATTAAACTATTTTCTCTGGCCGTACACTAGATTCACTTAACAATATGTTAGATTCACATAATAGTACACGAGATTCACATAATACGCTACATTCCCTCGTTGTATGCTAGATTCACATAACAACACGCTAGATCCGCATAACAGTACGATTGATTCACATAACAACACGCTAGATTCTCATAACAGTACGCTAGAATTACATAACAACAGTCTAGATTCCCTCGTGTTACGATTGATTCACTTAACAGTACGCTAGATTCACTCGTCAGTATTGAAGATTTTGTAGCATGTAGTTCTCCCCTTGTTAAAAAAATTGTCTTTTCTGTTTGCAATAAAGCAATCTGATAACGAATTCAAGAAACTCTTCGAAACCTAAGGCTCAAAATAAGTGAATCTAACTTTTAAGATGTGCTTGATGTAAGAAGGTTTTTTTAATAAAGGAGTATCGTCTCTCAGGATTATTTGCGCTTTAAATGAAATGCATCATATAAAAGTCACAACTATTTTCTATTATTATCATAGCAATCAGTTTGGCCATGCCGTGAAAGAAACGTGTTTAATATATATTTCTTTTTACTATCTTTTTAATAATCTCTTCATGTAAGTCCTATTACTTTTTTCTTATTTATTTTAATGCTGTATTAGCCTTTGAAAAAACAGTGATAGAAGTTTCAAACAATATTTCATGGCCCAGTCATGTGGAGGTGGTATTTATAAGCAGTCATGTATTTTATTACAAAAAAATATTTGAAATATCTTGAAAGAAAAGCTTGGTTTCTTTTTTAACACTTATTAAAATTAATATCATGTGGCTAAATTTCGTATTATCTATTTTTCATTATGTTTTGGAAAAATGAAGGAAAAACTCAAAGTATGATTACAATACTGGCAATTAACAAAATTGCCGTGGATTTGGTTTGTACTTTTCGGAATAATACCACGCATAATTAAAATAATGTTACTTCAAAAAACTTGAAAGAAAGGAACAGAAAAGGGATTTTATAACTAGCCATGCAACCTTTTCCAAAAAATTCTTCTTATTTTCGATAAACTCAAGTTTGAAATTTAAACTCAACATGTAAGTCAACAATGAATACTTATTCAATAGATAAGGGATATTTTGATTAAAGAGAAACATCATTTTTACGTCATACACTGAATCATAAGCAAACAAGTATTTCATTCCGTTACATAATTAGAATTTATTCATTAAGATGTTAAAAAACTCAAAGGAGAAATAAAATTATATTGCCATTGCATAAATTAAAACAGTTTTCTTGCCATTTACTTATTAAAACTCAATTACTTGATTTAAAAATTGCTTGAAATCTTTAATAAACGTTGAAATCAATAAATATTTAAGAAATTTGAGTTGCACAGTGTAAAAACAAATATGCTCTCAACAGAAACATCTTCGATCCTGTAAGCACTCTTTAGAGTTTTTTCCGATTTTGCTAATGAGCAGTTCCTTATAAGATTTCATCTTTCAAGCTTTTAATATAATTGTCGTCTTTTGCGAAGATTGGGGTCAAATTAAAGGAGCACTTTTCTCCAAGAAAGTAAATTTTTGAGGATTAATCTTACCGTTTGTGTTTCGATCGTGGGGTAAAAAAAGTTTTACTTTTAGGGAAGTAATAAAAATTACGCAGATGTTATTCGTAAGTTTACTTACATTATCATTTGAGTTAATGGGTATTTTTTGATTTTGAATTATGCAAAATATGTTTTTTTTTTCTTTTTTCTGTAAGAAAGGTAAGAGAAAATCTATGTAAGTGTAATATTATATTTCAAGATTTATACGGTTTGAGCAATTATGAAAATTGGTTTACGATAATATGTTTTTTTCTTCTTTTAACTGCTAGAAAGGTAAGAGAAAATTTATGTAAGTGTAATATTATATTTCAAGATTTTTACTGTTTAAGCAATTATGAAAATGTGTTTATGATAATATGTTTTTTCTTTTAGTTGCTAGAAACGTAAGAGGAGATTTATGTAGGTGTAATGCAATATTTCAAAATTTCTACTGTATTGAACAATCAACTGTTTTCTAAGGATAATAAGCTGACTTATTTAAAGATAATGTTTCAATTTGATTAAGGAAAACTTTTAGCCGTCGTTTTCGTTCTGATCCTAATAAGAATAAAATGTGTTAGTGCTTTTCGATAATTAAATTTTTTCTTCAATCTTTCTTATCAAATATATATTTAGAGGCATTATTGTTTACTCAAAATTAAACCGTTTTTACGTGTCTATTTATTTGATTTTGGGTAAAAAATTATTATGATCAGTTTAATAAAAACTTCAGAAGGTAAAATGCATGCTGTATGTCATTTGATTCTTTTAGTAGCTTTTGAAGCTGTCAGTAAATTTTTTCTTCAATCTTTCGTATCAAAAATATATTTAGAGGTATTGTTTACTCAAAATTAAACAGTTTTTACATGTCTATTTATTTGATTTTGGGTAATTAAATTATTATTATTAGTTTAATAAAAACTTCAGAAGGTAAAATGCATGTTGGATGTCATTTGATTTTGTCAGTAACTTTTAAAGCTGTCAATAAAATTTTTCTTCAATCTTTCGTAACAAAAATATATTTAAAGGTATTGTTTACTTAAAATTAAACTGTTTTTACATATCTATTTATTTGACTTTACGTGATAAAAAAATTAAGATTAGTTTAATAAAAACTTCAGAAGGTAAAATGCATGCTGGATGTCATTTGATTCTCTTAGAAACTTTTGAAGCTGTTCATAAATTTTTTCTTCAATCTTTCGTAACAAAAATATTTTTAGAGGTATTGTTTACTCAAAAATAAACCATTTTTGCATGTCTATTTATTTGATTTTGGGTAATAAAATCTTTATGATTAGTTTAATAAAAACTTAAAAAGGTAAAATGCATGCCAGATGTCATTTGATTCTGTCAGTAGCTTTTGGGCAACAATATTAAAAAAAACAGTTGAAATAAATATTTTGCCATTTGCAAGTAATATTTCAGAAAATATCAAACGAACTTACTTAAAGTAGATTTTGAAAGATAAAAAGGAATTTCATATTGAGTGCTTTTTAAAAAAATCGCATTACTTTCATAGCAGCTTTTATTAAAATCTCTTTACTATTAAAACATCGTCATCTTATATGAAGTTCGAGTTGCGCTGATGGAACAGTTTTGTCAGAAATTACTTCTCGAAATAGATTCTGCAGGATGAGATAAAATCTTTTTTTTATTTAAAAAGTGAAAATTACGGAAATCGTATTAGAGAGATTCTCCATATGAAATTCTATAGCTTATGCCTTAGGTTATTTTTTCATTTAAAATTCCAGAGAATCCTTTTCATCATGATCCAATATTTTAAGTTAGAATATACATTAACTTTGAAGCCTATCCTCAGCAATTTATATCATCATTCTCTGCGGGCAACTACTTTTAAGTTTAAAAGATCATTTAATTCTTAGTATTTTGATATATTTATATTATAAATTGCATTTATATATCCTTCTTTCGAAACGTTTCTAGGATTAAGAGTGAAATATTTCGACATTTCAATCAAGTCACTTTTCTTTCATCGTTCTGTAAAAAATAAATATAAAAAATTTGCAACCATTTTGATACCTTTTCAATATTCATAATGTCTACCTTAAATAAAAACTTCGAAACAGAAATGCAGTCTCAAATTTCCTTTGATCATGGGGCTTGTCATTCAGAAAGCAGCGTGACGTTAAAAAAATACTTCACCAATTAATCTTTAATTTTATATTAAAACTTTAACAAATTCTGAAAATAAGTTCAAAATATTCAAAGAGGTTGCAATATTTTTGAAATATTGGTCAACAAAGCATTAAATTTGAGCTCCATAAAATATTTCCTTTAATAATTTCTACTTTTTATGAAATGCATTTGAGTTCAAAAGAAGTCCATTTTGCAAAATGTTTGCCATCAATATTTAAACAATCGTTTTTAAGAAAGCAATAATGCCATTTAATTATAATTACCCGTGATTTTTGATGAATTTGAAAGGCTTAATATAATGAAAAAAAAAACTACCTTTTAATTAAACGTTTTATTAAGATATTTTGTTTAATACTATGAATCAATCGAATCTTTTTCAGTTATTTGTATTTGAAGAGATACCATGAAACTTAGAAGCTGAAAATTTAAATAATTTCATGTTTGTTGTTAATCTTTGTTAAAAATAAAAATGTAGAAATTTTTAGTACCTACTCCCATGAGTATATCTTCAAATGCTATTAATCTTTACTACAATTTAAAATAGAGAATTAAGTTAATGACTATTAGATGGATATCGTAAACGATATTTAACATAAAAATTAATTTGTTAATTTAAAATATTTAAAGTAATGATAGTTTTTTTCTAATTTTTAATGAATGAATTTTAATGAAAATTACCACACATATTTAAATTAAAATACTTTTTAAAGGTTTGTTGGTTAGAAGATTTAAAGTAAATGGCTTACATTGTTTAATTTCTTCTCAAATATGTCTTGGTATTTTGTTTATATCTTTAAGGATAAACGGGTCTTAGCATATAATTTTAGAGAAAATAGATTTTTTTCTTTTTGAACTTCAAATCTGAAAATCCTACATCCCCCTAAAAAGTGAATAATATGAACTTGAACATAATTTTCAAAATAATGAGAATATACTGTGTTATTCGTCTTCTCTATATGTAGATTCTTTTACTTTCTACATAATTGAAATTCTCTTTGTAGAATGGAAAATTTATAGATTAAGTAACACAGAAAAAATTTCTAACTTTCTAACGATGCATACATGTTTGAATTTCTTTGATTTTTTTTTCAAAATTATTCAAGCGATTTTAATTTTCAAAATTACGCAACATATTTTTCAATTAAAAATTCAGATGTTTAAAAGCATTCTGTAACTGGTTCTCAAACATGAAACTTAGAAAAAATATTAATTAAAACTTCGTGAATAACCTAAACCCCTTATTCAAAAACATTTTAATGCATTTTCCATCATTAAAAGATATTTCTAGTTACGAATTCATTAAATGAAAAATCAAAGCAAAAAGGTTAATTAAAATCGATTTTTTTCATCAAAAAACTAAAATTAATAACACATTAACAAATCTATTTCTTTTAAGCTCTTTTAACCAATTTTCAGTTGTTGTTTTTTCAAAAACATCATCAAATATATATTCAAATATTAGTTTAAGTGACGTCAATTTTTTTTATATTTCAAATAAATCAATTTTCCCCAGATATGAACAGAAATTCTCTAATAGAATAAAGTTAGGTTTTAGCGAATATAATCCACCCACTGAAAGATTTTGCACTAAACTGGATTTATAACTTGAACTAACACATCTATTTTGTTGAACCTATGTCTCAAAAGATTAATAATCTTTATTGATTAATATGAAAGAAGAAAATATTTCATTTCATCTTGAGTTCGAAAATTATGACGTATACTTTTAACGTCAGTCTGAGAGCTTTTCAATTACAGATGTTTTCCCCCAAGTTTATGAGAATCAAGTCCCTTCTCTTCTAATGGAAGAAGAAGCCATTCTTCTTCGCGTGACAGGACTAAATTAAAGGCTGAGAAGAAAAGTCTCTACTCTGTTCTCGGAACCCTTTCCCTTTCAGAATAAAGGATGAAGGAGAAAAGAACCATCCACGAAATAAAGATAGTATCGGGAACGGGAATCTTGAACGAAAAATCTATGATAATACGAAGGCGTAAGGTGGTTGGTAAGTCTGAATTCATCATGATAAGAAAAATTCCAAAAAAAGTGAGGGGATTCAGATTTTTTTTTAAATTCTCTTAGAGATATGAGAGAATCGGATGAATGAAATTTGTCCTTGAAAAGGGTCACTCATGGATTGTGTTAGTGGGGTTGAATTATCTATTAGGGTCAAATGCAATTTGTTTGGCTTGGCGTGACGCAGAAATTTTAAACAAGGAACGTTGCTTGAGAAATCATCCTCGCAATCTACCTACGTATCAAAATCTCGAGATGTGCATCAATTTAGCTCTAATCTAGTCTAAACGAGTCTTTAATTTCAACAAATTAATTTAAAACATTAAAACTTATTAAGTAAATAACTATGAAAACTTTGAGGAGTCTGCTGACTAATAGCTGAAATAATTGCAAATAAAACCTGTTATATATATATATATATATATATATATATATATACAGGTTGTCCATAATCAAGCAACCCTATTTTAAAGTTGTCTACAGACGAAAGAAACTATTGTCCAGAAAGTTTTGAAATTTTGTATAGGACATAATGAAGGGATAGGAATTTGTTTGAGAGAACAAAAAAAAAAACTATTTCAAAATTCCGCCACCAGGGGCAGTTTTTCAAATTAAATACACATTTAGCTTATTTTTGACAAATTTTATTACAACAAAACATGTTCAATATAACGGCCACCAATTTCCTCTTCCATCTAAAAACATAAGATAGCATGTTTCACTGTTCACCGCAATGTATTCTGGGAAATAGTAAGAACATGCTGTGAGATGCTACTTTTTAAATGAGGCAAAGTTTTAGGATTATCATGACTTGCCAGATGTTTCAAATGCCCCCAAAGCCAAAAATTACATGGATTTAGATCAGGAGACCGAGAAGGCCACAGATCACAAAAGTGACGGCTGATGACACGTGCTTTTGTAAAATGGTTATGGAGAATGTCCTTTACACATCTTCTAATGTATGGAGGAGCTCCATCTTGTATGAAAATTGTGCTCGAAAGGCATTAAAGTAGTTGCAAATCCAGTTGAATCGAATTCTGAATTAATGATGCATATCGCTATCCGATGATCAAATATGTTCAAGAGTCTCTAGCACTTAATTCCTCGAAAACATACGGGTCGAGAATAAATGATGCAGGAAACTCACACCACACCATAACTTTTGGTGATTGAAAAGGGACTTATAAGATTGAGTGTGGACTTTCCAAATTCGGCAGTTGTGAGTATTTATCCATCGAACCGTCCAAATAAAAATGAACTTCGTCTGTCCAGAGAATATTCCACCACCCTTCTGAATCAATCTCAAAGCGAGCAAGAAACTGAAGTGAGAACTGATGTCGAATGTCGAAATCGTTTGGAAACAACCTCTGCACAAGTTGAAGCGTGTAAGGATAATATTGGAGGATACTCTGCAGGATTTTCTGGGCAGATTAAAGAGGTATTCCAATGCATCAGAAATACTTCGGACACTGGTACTAGCCTGTGTATTCGAAGCTCTGTCCTCTTTCACTTGAAGCGCAACTTTCTTTATTGCTTCTGCGGAAGCAGATTTTCTTCTTCTTCTAGAATGAATCTGTTTCTTCAAATTTAGCTATCATTAATAGAAGATTTTTAATAGTCAGTGGACCATTCCGTATCTCTTTCAAATTCCAATATTTCCGTTGAATAACCTTTTTGTAATCATTGTTTTTGGAAAACATTTTAATTAACAAAGTGATATCAGGTAACTGTAAGGACATTCTGATTAGCAATGACGACATATCGAAATCTCAGCAAAAGTTTATACGTTTTATAGCAATTGCTGCAAGACTCCAGGAAAAATTTGCCTTATGGATTCATCTTCTTCGTTCATTCAAATCTCTTGTTCGAAAATTAGTTTCGGAATAAGTTTTAGTGCAAGTTTTCTTTTATTCGCTCAAACAAATTTCTATTTCTTCACTATGCCCTACGGAAAATTTCATTACTTTCTGAGCAATAGTTTCGCCTATATACAATTTTAAAGTAGGGTCACTTAGTTATATATATAT
>JAOUZG010026676.1:1755376-1765395 GCA_026289955.1 Argiope argentata | reverse complement strand
TGTGTGTGTGTGTGTGTGTGTGTGTGTGTGTGTGTGTGTGTGTGTGTTGCGGGAAAACTGTAAAGAAGTCTGGTTCTCACAGTCAAAATAAGACACACTAAAAAAAGAAGCTTTAGTTAATATTGATGTTGTTACATTTATTTTCTTATTATTTATTTCTTAAATGTTTTTGAAAAATTAATCCTACATTTTTCTGGGCCTTTTTTTTTAAATTTTGAATTTCACAAATGTTTTAAGCTTTATTTTTCGTTCAATTAAAAACACATTTCAGAAAAAAAAATCCTAAATCGCTTTATAAAGAAAACCTACTTCCATTTAAAAGTCTGTTTTTATTCAACTGAAGAAATCGGTGTTTGTTTTATTTTAACATTTAACTTTGCAAGAATGAAAGGATATTTTTGAAAAAAAATATTTAACACAAGCACATTAAGGTTTCTGTATATCGTTAAACTATTTAAAACATAACTAAAATCTGTTTGAAAAATTTCATATTTTTTTATTATGATTGATTTCAATTGAATATCATTCGAGATATTTTCAAAATAAACATATATCCTTTCCACCGAAAAAGTACTTCCATAATAAATGAAATAAAATACTGGTTTAAATAATATTAGTTATTTCTTCTTCACAAATTACCCTATGCTTTATGATAATGTATGCACTTCTTGAAGCATGTAGAAATTTAATACATATCATTTAACTTAAGCTAACTATTATGATGTTTCTTCCGCCACATTTATTTCTTCATCTAACTATAATTAAACTAAGGTAATTGGTAATTCAATCTCGATTTTTTTCTGTGATTTACAACACTGTCATCATTGATTAAAATAAAGAACTACTCATGTGATACGACGTCTTTAAAAGACTTCGATTAGTTGCAGTAGTACAAATAAAAATATAAAAATTCGAAATACGAAGAATATGAAATGGATAAGAAGGACTAGCAGTAAATAGATAAATTAATCTTATCTTCGTATTAGGCAAGAGAAAAAAAAACCGTGTTTCCGTTCGAAGCAGAAACAGATTTATGAGTTCACAAATGCATTAATTCTTTCCTGAGTCTTTTACCATTTATTTTCAAGCAAAAAATCAATTTGCCTTCCTCACAATTTCGAAAACATATTCATTATAAATTGATTGAATTTCTTGCAATCCGGGTGTTGTAAATAAAATTCTAGAGAATAAAATCAATTTAAGAAGTCATATTTAAAATATGAATTCAATATTGTGAGCAACTCATTATTTTATTCTTGTGTATTCGGAAATTTTAGGATCGAAAATAATAAAAAATTGATTTATTAATAACCCAGCATGTTTACAAAGAATTTAGATAAAGACAATTACAGATATAAGTGTAAACACACTTATTTGACAGAATGAATCGCAATTTTTGTTTGTTATGTTCAAGAGCAATGTGCGAAGAACATCACGCATATACGTGTAAAGACAGCTTCAAAAATAAATAAATAATATTTTTCATCTTACTTGACAAAAGAGTTATGAAATCATCTGCAGGTAGTAGACCTTTATTTAAATTAGCTTTAAAAACTGATTTTAAATACACTTCGTCTAGGAGACGAATGGTTATCTCTCTTGATAGTTTTTTAAAGGTTACGTTTCTAGGGTTAATAAAATCTGCATTGGTGTAAGAGTACCTTTAAGAGAGTTAAGAATACCTTCTAGGGTTAATTTTAAAATACGATTTTTTTAAAATTAATATCTGCTTAGGTTAACCAAGAAAATATTTATTTTAGTTATTTTTTTACTAAATACTTACAATCATTGTTGTTTTCCACCCTAAGCACCCGAGAGCAGTCTGACTTTTAGCTAATATACATCACTTATTCTACGCTTTTTTACGGGGTGGACTTCATTCATTCATTCACTTATCGTAATTTAGATCTGGAACAGAGAATAATCACCTCGGTTCGAACTCGCAGACGAAGGGATGCGAATCCAACGCTCTACCAACCAAGCAATCCATGCCTAATAATTCCACTTACTATAAAGAATTGATCCAAAAATTATATATCTATTACATTTAGTTCTGAACTCTTTCTGGACCTTTTGATGACTATCACAAAAGGAAATTTCCAAAACATTTTACAAATTTTAAAAGTATCAATGCAAAAGATAAATAAATTCCATATTATAAATTTATTGAGTTCTAACTGATTCTGTGAGCTGATGTTTGTTTATATTTTCCAAGTTAGTCAATATGTCTTTGAATTCCCTTACTCGTACCCAGGACATAGTTAATTCCGCAACATTGTTCAATCTCAGATGTTATTTTTTTAATTATTTTATTAGATAAAAAACATTACATGAGAATTCTGGTATAATAGGTTTAAAAATAATTTCAAAATGTCATTTGTTTTTCATCAGTAAAATTTGTAAAGCTAATCGATGAATAAAGATATGTACCCCTAAATGCAACTTTTAGTGTATTTCATATCTAACTTATTAGCCTCAGTGGTTGATTGCTAAATTTTGATGAATCTGTGTTTTGATGAATGCAATCAGAATTTTTATTACACCTATTCTAAATTCTCATTATATCGCAAACAACAAGTTCTTTAGAGGGAATTTAGAATCACTATTCATTATAGAGAACTGTACAATTTGGAAAATACCATTTAAACATAATTTTAAACTATGTTTTCTTTAAATTGAGGTACATTGATGATAATAAACTTTTAAAAAGATATAAAAAATATTTTTAAATACCTTTTCACTATGTTTTTGAAATTTTTTTGAAGGGGTCACATACTGCTATTAAGTAGGTTAATTTTTAAATTGAGCTGTTAATTTAGCGGGATTTCCAAAGACACTTAAAGCGCTTTTACTCTGCTTTTCTATCTACAACTGATGGTGTTTTTGATATGACTAGAGACAGAAATAGAATAGAAATTGGGAGATACGATTTAGAAAATCCGATTTAAACATAATTTTAAAGTATATCTTCTTTAAATTGTGGTACATTGATGATAACATTCTTTTTAAAAGTTATAGAAAAGATTTTTTAAAAATATTTTTTTCAATATGTTTTTGAATTTTTTTGAATATGCCACATAGTGCGATTAAATAGGCTAAGTTTTACATAGATCTGTAGATTTTGCGGAATTTTCAAAGACATTTAAAGCTTTGTTACTCTGTTATTCTTTCAACAACTGGTGGTGTTTTTGATATGAATAGAGACAGAAATAGAATAGGGATAAAGAGACAGAAAGTTTTTGCGGATTTGCTTTCGAAAAGAGCCTTTTTTTACAAAGCGCTCCTTACAATAAATATATCATATCAAAAAATCCAAAAAGAAATGTTTTTGTTCTCTATCTGGTTTTCAAACCACCGATATTTGGATTTGAATGATTCGAAAGTTGAAAACATATTAGAATGAATGGCCGTATTACAAAAGAACTTATTTCTGTCGAAATTTTATAAACGCGAATTGAATAGACAAGGAATAAATCTATTATAACTAGATTTGGGTTTTCATCAAATAATTTCAAATACCGTTATCTGACGCAAATATTCTTTACAAAATCAAGTTGTTTTTAAAAGCTTTACGCTTTTAAAGTACTGAAACATCTGTCTGTTATGAATTAAAACATAAAACGTTGAACCTGAAAAAACCAATATGCTGACCTCTAAACAAAGAATGCTTGTAGGTATCCGAAAATGGAAAAGTTTGGAGATGACAATGAAAGAAACATTATTAAATATAGGGACTAAGTTTAGAATGAATTTAACGAAAAATTCACTCCAACATTAGAACTTTTAATATAAAAATAAACCTCATACTCTAGTATGAAATTCTGATTTTCTAATATATTTTCAGGATTTCAGGGCTTTTAATATTCTTAAATTCTATTCCTTTACAGCTAATTCTATTCCTTTAAAGCATTATAAAATGGAAGCATTATTTTTAAATACTTCTATTTTAGATCTCATATAATAGATAGCAAAAAACATATTTGATGTAAAATTCTAACGGCCATAAGCTGAAATTGATAAGAAAAAATAGTTTTTTTTTCAGCTAAAAAGTAAAAATCTTAAATATATAAAAAGTAAAAACAAAGTAAAAATCATGTATTTTAAAAGTTTACTAAAGAATTTGTTCGAAATCTTACAAATAATTTACGAAGTATAGTTCTTAAACTAAGAAATAAATCGTATGTCTATCCTATCTTTAATACTACAGTTCGATTGACAAATAACTTAACATATTCAATTTTTTCACACTACGAAATACTAAAACTACTGAAAACTATTTTTAAAACTCGTGGTTTCCTATACTTTACTTCAGTAAGAAACTTAGGGAAACATTTATAATTTATTGTACCAAATTTGGAAAAAAATAAAAATTGAATTTTAAATTATAAAGTTTTAGAATAGAACATTACACCAAAATTTAAAATTTCAAAAAATGTTGTTTAAGGATGTAAAATAAAATCACAATTTAAAAAATGTAAACTTAAAAATCAATGTATACCAAAGAACAAGCTAAAAAGATTTTTAAAATAAAACTGTTTAAATATTAAGAATGCTGAATTTTTTAAAAAAAATTAGTATTTTTTGATAAAAATTGGCTTTTTAGCGTAATTACTGCTTTAAAACTGAGGAAGGGATTTGACTGGAATTTCAATAAGATATAAGCAAAAGCCATTGATATATCAAATCAATAGTTTGGGGGAGGATTTGAAATATTTAATCACATACTATTAAATAAATAAGAATATTATCTAAATGTATTTCCCGTCTTAATAATCCGTAGAGTGTGAGAGGAAATGCGTTATTTAATTTTATAATTTCTATTACCCTCCATCTTTAATTTGCATATTAATACATATTACAACAACTAATGATGTCATTCATAACTTTCTACCTAGAGTTAGGAAATTCAAACGCAAGAACCAGACATCTTTATAAATATATTATTATAATCTTTTAAAATAGCCGTGTAAATTAAATAAGTAGCTGTTATCTGATATTTAAGATAGATAATTGAATTTTTTGCTGACTTTGAATTTTTAGGAATAAATTCTTTTTTAATTTTTATGCGAGGTTATTTTTTCATTTCTTATTTTAAAAACTTTTTACAGATTTTCAAACAATTTTTCGATAAACTAAAAAGAAATTCACATTTTCTTCCCTCCTTGTCTTATACAATAAAACAAATCTAAATTATACATTTTGATTATTCCTCCAAAACAAACTCGCTGGAGATTTGAAATCTCGAGATTATACATGAAATTACAACTATTCTTACGGTTTATTCTTCAACTTTAATTTTTATTCGTCACGATTTGAAATACTTGTTCGAAACTTTTTAGTATCTTTAAACAAATCAAATAACACAAAAAAATGTGTCTCGTCCTACTTTCGTTCAACTTAACTCGAAAACTTGATTTGGAATGATAATTGTATTGTTGTTGTATATCAGGAAGTAATAGAAGTAACACTGCCTTGAACAATAAAGAGCTGATATTTCTATTAATTCTTCGGAAAAATAAGAAAAGGCATTAGCTGCCCAGCCCAAATGTTCCCACATTCGCTGATTTACAAAAGAACCCCAGAAACTCCTTTATTCTGTTTGCAGATGGAAGTTTGTGAAAAGGCTTAGCGTCTCTTTTGTGCAATACCCTATTTGAACACATTAGGGATTCTTTGCACGCAAGATAAAAATTTGAACAATAATCAATTTATTTTGGATATACAGAAAGTCTTAAAAGTGCCCCGAGAATATATTTAAAAGGTTTAGAAGAATGAGAATATATGAAGTATAGAATATGTAAAAAAGATTAGAAAGTTTAATATATATCATATATTACACACTGGAAACCTATACTATTTATATTGTTTATCCCCGATATAAAAATCTATTACTTTTCCGAATGTTCAAAAAATTATTAGATACCAATGAAAAAAAGAAACTCCATTTTGAACAAATTCAAACAGTATAAACAATTTGTTCTAGTATGAAGTCGCAAAGAATTTTTTTAAAAAAAATAAGCATGGTTTAAATGATATAGAAAAATATTTTTAGTAAGAATTCTCAGATTAAATAAGAAATCATAAGGCACTGATGTGAATGCTAAAAGCAAATTAAAACTTTATCATTACTCATTATATATTTTTCTATCTTTGAATTTTGTCTTCTTTTTTGTGAATAATTCAGCTTATTTTCCTTATCACATAATTTTCTATCCCTCATTTTTTTACTGTTTTCTGTTTTAATGTCCTAATATTTTATTTTTAAAAAAATTGTTTTCTTCATTTTAGAATTCTGATAAAATCGAGATTTAAAAAAAAACACTTTTTAATTTTTATTAAATTTTACATTTTATATTCTGCTCATAAGTTCTTCTAAAATTCTACACTAACTGGCATTAATTAAAATTATTAAATTTTAAAGACATTTCTAAAATTATATTTATTGCCTTCATATTTTTTGCTAAAGAAAATTTTGTTAATTCGGTTTGTACAGCTACTAACCTTTAAATGAATGCTATTGCACTATTACAATTAACTTACTCAAATCACATGACAGTAATCGTAAAAATTATTTAAATATGATTTTTACAATTAATATGAAAAATGCTGCACAGAAGTGCAAAAATTATAATTTTTTAAAAAAAATAAGTATTGTGAGATTTTTAACTCGATATTCTTAAACCAAATTAAATAAATTTTAACATATGAAAATCTGGAATCATTTTATTGTTGCTAATAATATTTTTGTATAGTTTTAATTTAACATGAATATTAATGTTATCATAATGTGATACGCCTGTATTCCTTATAAGGAGATTAAAATAATAGATAAGCAGATGAAGAATGCTTATATGAAGCAGATGAGGAATATGCATATGAAGCAGATGGAGAATACGCTTGAAGCAGATGAAGAATATGAATGAGAATATTCGATACTAAAATAATAAATAAATGAATTAAATTATTGAAATTACTAAATCCGTATAGAGAAATACATCTATACAAAAAACTAATTTGTAAATTCTTATATACAGATGTAATTTTGCTTTACCAAATGGCAAGATAAATTCCAAAAAGAAATAATAAATTTCATTCATTTTTTCTTCAGTTCCTAAAATTAATTCATACTCTCCCTATATACATATATGTATTGCTCAAATTTTCAATCGTTAATAAAATATTTTTCATTCATCCATTCAAGTTCAGAATTTTTTTAAACTTGTGGTGGATGACATTTGATGTTAATACAGCATTTTCAATCATTAATTTGGTTTATTTTTAGTAATTAATTAAAAACTAACTTTCCCGTCAAAAATCTCCGATTCCCCAGCGCTAAATGAGTAAGAATTCAGTTTGTTTGTTTTTTCCTACGCTAATGACGTTAGGCTTAACTTGTTGCCGATTAAAACGATTCTGTTTATTTTCTTAGTGTTTGATGCATTTAAAGTTAAACATTGTTGAATCAGATTTTTTCGGACTCATTTTGAAGTACTTTTAAATTAAAATAAAACAGAATAAAGGAAATTAAAAATTTCTAATCTGTATTGCGTTACCCCAACTGGCATAGAAAATTCACGCATTTGCATTGCTGTTATTGGCGTTGAAATTTCACGTATGTGCAGTGTGCTCTGATTTATTTTCAACGAATAAGGACTACTTTTGTTTTGGCCAAACATAATTTTTTTATAAATTATTTATTTTAATTGTGATTATTTAATGAAAAGTAATTAAATAATTTTTTCTTTGTTGATCTAAGTAGGAATTGGCAATTTTTTCTTATTTTACCGGTTTTCTCTGAAATCCAAAGCGAATTCCCTTATACCATTACTGCCATAACTTCTTCATACAAGAGGCTATTCTGTAACTCTGGAAGTGCGCCTGATTCAGCAAAATCTTCAAGAAAAGAATTATCTCCTTTAATTATCAAAGAACGATGCTCTTGTAAGCAACAAATCAATAATATTTTTTTTCCTATTACTAATTCTTGAGATTCACCAGGGTTGGTAAATTTTTTTGCCATTTGAAGATGAAACAGTTCGGGGGAAATGAAGTGCAAATTAACAACGGATGAAGGATGTTTCAAAAGTTTGAAAGTTGCTTGTCTTTTCAAAACGCTGAAGCCCTTTCGAGAAATGTTATTAATTAGCGGCATTCAAATTTGGAGAAAAAATGTATAGTGAATAGAATTACTTAATATACTTTACATTGTTAACTTTGTTTGGTAATTTAGTATTTTATCAAAACAGTCAAATGCGTTAAGTAAAGGAAATATCTACTTTTTCAGATGTGAAAAGGTGCATTAAAAATAGTTTCTTTCCTTCTTCATTTCTTACAGATTATATTGTGTAAATCTTTAATTCTAATTAAATTCTTGAATAAATATTAAAGTTAAATTCAAAGTGATATGTTAGATTTTTAGCTTGTAAATCACTGGTAAATTTGTCAAATGCGTCGTATATATTTATCACAGTATTATTTGTGGTCTCTGTATTCCGATAACATTTTCATAAACTGGATATAAATGTGATAAGATAAAATAGTTTTTAATTTTAAATAAACCTGTTTATATTGTGTAAATCTTGCAAAAAACGCATGCGAAAGAATTTAATCTAAAATTCAATATTTGTGATAAGTTCACTTATATCGTATAATATCTGTCATTTGAGACTAGCTAACATTAATAAATTATATGGTGTACAGTGATGTACACCAATTAGCATTCCTTGGGCTGTGAGTTCGAACTCACCTGCCGAAGACTCTCCGTGTGAGTTGGGGCTGAAACACGATTAATCTATCGTGATTATTTAATATTTCTAATTTGTATTTCGTTACCTCAACTGGGGTAGAAAATTCGTGCATTTTGCATTGCCACAATTGGCTTTGAATTCTCAATTGAGTTGAAAATTCATTGCTAATATAATTTTTTGATCAATTATTTATAGTTACTCTAATTTTTAGTCCTGGTTAGCCTGTTTGGTAGGGGGTTGGATTTGCATCCCTTGGACAGCGAGTTCGAATCCGCCAGCCGAAGATTCTCCGTGTGTGGAAAATGTTAAATCTGTCTCGATCACAAGATTCGACATGTGAAGAGAAATACCTCTTGGAGTATTGGATCAGAGGTGTTCGTTCTCAGTTCCAGATCTAAATTACGATCTGTGGATGAATAAATTAAATGCATGAATGAAGACCACCCCGTAAAAAGTATTTGTGACGTGTGTGAGCTAGAAGTCAAACTTCTGCCCTTGAGTGCTCAGGGGTCCTCAAAAGCTACTGGTCTCCTCCTTCCGTTGTAAAGCGGAATTCGAGAACAACAACAACAATGTTGATTGGTATACGCCATCATTATATTTTAAAAGAGGCTTCTTTACTAGATATGTAACATGACCTTATTCATAACTATGATTAAATTAAAATTAATTAAGACATATCTAGTGTTGAAAAAAGCGAAAAGTATAGACATATTTGGCATTGAATAATTACCACACTAAAACTCGCATCATAAAACCCTTAATTGGACCAAAATTAAGATGCCGGTTTCTTATAACATTATTTCGAAATGGTATATGACTCTTTCATTTTAGAAATGAAGCACCATTATGTTGTATATTAAATATATAACATAGTAGTGATTCATAATTGTAAATTAGATTGATTTAAAATTATCTTTTCCAATTGCGACAGAAAAAGCTATTTTATCTGTCAACTATCTTCGAATAAATCTAAGGTCCAGAGGCGTGCACATTTTAAACTTTAAAACAGGTCTTTAAGTTGAATAAGTTAAGCAAATCCAAAAAGGTATAGAGCATGAAACAAATAATTGACTGAAATCAAATAATCTAAAGCAAATTTTATATTAATGAATTCTCTTCAAACTCAATGGAATTTATCTTTATAATCAACATTTAGACTGAATTCCTTTTTTTCCATACATCAATGAAGAGAAATAAGTCAAACTATCGAAATTGCGTCATTTGTGTGTGTGTGTGTGTGTGTGTGTGTGTGTGTGTGTGTGTGTGTGT
>JAOUZG010026676.1:1737457-1750790 GCA_026289955.1 Argiope argentata | reverse complement strand
TTTTAATGTAAAATTTTGACACTTACCGACGTTATACACAAATCCCTATAGAGTCTGACTAAGAAACAAACGAACGATCTTCACTTATTATCCCTTCTGGATTTTCACTGTCTATGAATTTCTGTTGAGTGTATGTTTATTTTATGCACGTCGGAGAAATAAAACCTTAGACAATAGAGAACTTGAGGATTTCAATCACAGGTGGCTGACTGTCTTCTATGTCTTATATTACTGCATTTACTTAATGTTTTGCCTTTTTTGTCTAATATAAATGCTTCTTTTCTCAAAAAGAGAATAACAGAAAATATTCCGATTGAAAGTTTTAACGTTAAAGGTACACGTTGAATATTAAGAAATCGACTGAAAACTGATGAATTTTTGAAAGCCTTCTTTGATTATCTGTCATAAAATCTTATACAGGAAAAAAAATCTTCGGAGAATTCGGAATAATCGATTTTCTTTAATAGCAGGAGTGAAAATGAAAGCTTTTTCTTTTTTTAAAATACTTATGAATTTGCACATTTTTTTCTCGTTGAAAGTAAGTTTCTATGCCGATCTTGAAAGACTTTTCATATAGAAGTAGATTTTGGCAAAAAAGAGAAAAAAGAGGCTTTGAATAAGTATTGAATTAAATTCAATGTAATAGTAATTAAATAACTGGTTGAATAAAATCAAAGAATACTGAAATAAGTCAGAATCACAACTCGTATTAAAGGTATTATTTCAAAAATTAGTAAGTCCAATTTTTAAGAAAATATTTGGTATTTTTAAGTCATCTTAATCCAGAATGTTTTACAGAATGTAAAATGCAGTCTTCATTCCCAAAGACTTAAAGTTGTATGATTTTTTGGCATAAGGTTGCACGATATGAATTAACTATTGACAAATTCGAATTTAAAAAGTTCAGTTGGTTTCAACTTTGCATTAATGCATTAATAAATTTTTAATCAGATATAAAATTTACCATGTAAATTAGTAAGTCCAATTTTTAAGAAAATATTTTGCATTTTTTAAGTCTTCTTAATCCAGAATGTAAAATTCAATCCTCGTCCCCACCAAAGACTTAAAGTTGCATGAATTTTTTTGGTGTAAAATTGCACGATATGAATAAATTATTGACTTATTCGAATTAAAAAAGACCAGTTGGTTTCGACTTTACATTAATGCATTAATACATTTTCAATCAGATATTGAATTTACCATGTATAATTATCGTAACATTTGACTTTAATTACTAAAGAATTAACTGAAATGTTAACATATACATTTTAATCTTTCTATTATAGTACTGACTAATGTAGCGAATCAAAATCAAGATAATTCGAATTCTTTCTACCTGAATTTTTGCCATCATTAAATACAATCTTTATGCAGTTATAGATGAAGATTCGATCCATAATAAATTTAAGGATTTTATTATTTTTTTCTACAATTTTCACTTTGTAGTTTTGCATTTTTTAAGCATAAATTCTTCTTTTCATTAAAGATGAAATAGCAGAAAAGTTTATGTTAAGTGTTTTAGTTTAGAATGTGCACATTAAATGTCAGAAATCCGGAGGGAAAATGGGGAATTTCTGAAACCTTTATTTGCCGATATTTCTTAAAAATATATATCTTTCTTAAAGAAGTTCCGCTATGAATTGAAGATAGTCGATTTTCTTTAAAAGCAGGAGAAATACAACAGCTTTTGAAAGGCCTGTGCATTTTTTTAAAATCTGGTAGGGAATATTCTTGTCGAACTTAAAGGACTTTTCGAATCGGTAAATTTTTTATTAAAAAAAGGACAAAAACATGTTTTAAATATCTTGCGAAACAGATTCGGCCTGAAATTCTCTAAAGTATTGATTTTAGAATATCAAATATTATGAAAATGCGTCATATTTTAAATCTATCCAACAAAAAATGTGTTGCATGAATTATTAAGAATGTCCTTGTAAACAATCTTAATATAAAAATTCTACTAAAGTAGAAAGAACTTTGTCTCATACATGAATTCAATGCAAAGGTATTTGAAGAATTAATTTAAGAAACTCAAATAATTTAAAAGCATGGTCGAGTGGTTATTGTTATTATAGATATTATTTAAAGATAATTTTAGCATAAATTAATTTATCAATGGCTGAAATTAATCATTGCTGTTTTATGAACAGATGTGAAGAGGCATGAAAATTCGTAAATTTTAAATCAATCGATCTTTGAATTTACAAATAAAAAATATTTATTTATTTAAATATTTATTTATTTAAATATTTATTTATTGTTGTAATATTTTATCCATGGAATTTTCAGTTAGATATGATATTTACTTAAAGAACAAAGATAGTTTAAATAATTAGATACCTATTTAAAGAAATATAGTTTAGATAGTTATATTTGTTTCAAGAAACAAAAAGTTTTCAGTTCGGTATAATATCAAAATGAAGTTTTCCTTTTGTTAATCGTATATATTCAAATTAAGGAATTTCATTTAGAGAGAGAGCATTGTAATAAAACAAAAACGAATAAGATATATTTGCATTGTAAAAATGGAATTGTCATTCAGAAATATACATGAACATAATGAAACCAAATTTTTTTCATTAACTTCATATTTTTTAATAAATAAGTTTTCAGATTCATGCTGAAATTGTGATCTTCGTAAATTTCATGGATCTATGCTTATTTGATTCATTCAACAAGTATAATTAGAATTCCTTAGTTTAAAATCTTTTAAAGAAAGTTTAGATTTTCTAAGTTAACTTTTGTTCTCTAAGTTTTTTTTGTTGTTGTTAAGTTTTGTTCTTTTTTCATCTGCTTTTGTTAAGTTTTAAAATTATTTCTTACTCCTCTAAGGGTTTTCCTATTCATTTTGCATAGAATGATACAGAAATTTTGTGTGTGAAATAAGTAGGATAAATCCTACACTATTAGAAAATAAATTTAAAATAGCATTATAAGTAAGTAAGATTCTTCGTTTTTTATATAAAGCATAATAAGTATTATTTTTTACTATGAATTATTTTTGTAAACAAAAATATTTTTGATATTTATCTAAATTTACTAAAACTTAAAAACATATAATCAAAAATTAAGAGCTTAGTAAATAATAAATGCTTAAAAAAACGTTATCTTACTACATTTGAACACTATAGTATTTAAAATATATAATTTTCCATTACCATACGTGCATAATACGGATTTTACTTCATTTATATTTACTTCCCATTTTAAAGAAAAATTAAAGCTGCTTAGGGACGGCCCTAGAAACTTTAAGCCGCAATCAGATGACGAGGATGACACTAGGACTGTCCTCCCCCTCTCTAAACATCCACTCCACACCAAAGGAGAACGTTTGGCCCTCACAGACTTGGAGTGGGCCAGAACCACTTACACGACGGTACTTCGGGGAAATCAGATCTCAAACCCGAAAAAATCCGGCCCTGAGGCTGAGATCTTAACACCTGGTCACTGACAAATGTTACAAAACATCAGTGTTAAATTATTTTGAAAAAGAATTACAGCGATCTGCTAATATAAAAAGAGAACGTGAAAATATTACTCCCATTTCTCCCCTCTGAACTAATCCATTCAAAAATATATGTGAAATCTGCCAACTATTTGAATTTAGAATTTTAATATAAAACCCATGAGGGATTTTATTATTTTTTTTTCGCTTTTTTCTGCGAAAAGATGTCCATATTATCCCTTTATTTGATGACTATAAAAATTTCTAATTTTAATTATATTGAAAATACTAGGCAAAATGGAAAAGTCTTAACTGTAATTTAAGATTATTCGTTGAAATCCATGACTTTCAGTTTCAGAAATTGTAGATGTCAGAGCCGATGACTACTGCGTAAATTAACTTATGACTAAATTACTAAAATTCTCCTTCGATAGGAAATTTAAACAGTAGCATAAAATTCCATTCTAAAATAAATGTAGTGTTATTATGTCCTTACACTGATAATTAATTATTTGGAAACCAACATAATATCCAAAATTGCTCAACAATCCAAATATCTAAATTTAGTAGTATCGCTAAAATTATTTGTCTGGGAAATTAAGATTTGCCTGCTATACAAAAATGAAAACAGAATAATTTTAAAGAGAATGCCGAGTAAATATTATCATTAGAGAATTTTATTTGATTTATTTTCATTCCTATTATGCTACCCAACTAATATTATAAAGTAGCCTAATTATTATAATGCATAATATTAAATTTACTTAGATATTATAATGCTTATTATTATATTTATCTGAATATTATAAATACTATAACATAATCATTTTTAAAAATCTGAAAAATGATTATGTTATAGTATTTATGTTATGTTATAGTATTAGAGAAAGTGAAAAAGAAAATCAATTAAAAATCGTTTGATTTTTTTTATTATTATTTAGGTAAAAAGAGTTTTTAAAAATAAGGTGATAAACATTACTTCATATTGCATAATATTCTTCCTAATTTTGTTATAACATTTACTCCTACGCAGAATGTTTTAGATGCTAATAAAGAATAATTTTCACTTATAGTAAACACTATCATATCTGAAGAGCAAAAAGTTTTCCATTTCTTTCAATTAGTTTCACAAATTTCTGGAACCTAAATGATAAAATTTGCATACAGCAATTTATATTTCGGAAAAGGGCTTTCTAGACAAATAGATTTAATTAAAAATATATTTTATTAAATTTATTTTTAAATGCTTTCTTCATGAAACCCATAATCATTTAATGAGGTTTTACATTTCTTTCAATTAGTTTCACAAATTTCAGTAACGGATAAATAATAGGATTACTATATAACAGTTTCTTTTCTAGCAGAAAGTTTTCTAAATAAATACATTTAATTAAGAATATATTTTATTAAATAGAATTTTAATTACTTTTGCTGTAAAACCAATAATCATTTACTCAGATATATATACGTTTACAACAAATTAGAATCATGCAGAATAAGGTATAATATTTTATGGTAGTTCAAGCCTTCAGTATATTTATATATGCTAAATTGGATATATATTCATACATTTTACGGTATGAATGCCGGTGTCCTGGCGCAGAGGTAGCGCGTCTTCTTCGTGATCTGGGTGTCCCGGGTTCGAGTCCCGGCTAGGGCATGGTTGTTCTTTTGTGTTCTATCTGTGAGGCGTGTGAATGT
Source organism: Argiope argentata (assembly GCA_026289955.1). Lineage (NCBI taxonomy): Eukaryota > Metazoa > Arthropoda > Arachnida > Araneae > Araneidae > Argiope > Argiope argentata. Next base: position 1,745,644 of record JAOUZG010026676.1, on the reverse strand, counting down.
ACCCCCCTGTAAAAAGGGGCTGTGCAAGCGAATGTGATGAGAGTGCAGCTAAAGTCGTAGTCTTGGCCCTAGTTGGCACTACTTCAAACAAGGGATGCTTTTTTTCAGCTTAAATCCGCTGATGCATTAGCGGGCTTTTCCATAGAAAGTGTCATTTGTAACAACAACAACGATGGTAAGAATTCATTACCATATTACTTCCATTTAAATGTTGGTTCTTTTCTACGATTGTTTTTCCTGTAGACATCAAACTGAGTCTACGACTGAAGATTCATCAACCAAATTTGCTTGGAGAAAGTGGATTCGAGGTATTCATGCCGTTTTAACGTTTTCGGTATCAGCAATAAGGATGTGATGAATCCGCTCGACTCCCATGTATGTAGTATCTTAGAGTCCTTTGCTTTCTCTTAAGCAACTGCATACATTGGAGTCGAATGGTCATTTGTTTGTCTTGCCAATGTCTTTGCCATTGCGTTGAATTGCCATCTTGTCTTTGTCATGCATCTTCTTCAGGACATGTCATTTATCATCTTCAGCGTCAGCAATAAATGTTTGATAATTCCGGTCAGCTCAAGATCATGACTGCATAGGACCTTTCCTTTCTCCTACGCAGACAGAAACTTGGGAACTGAACGGAATTTTACTTTCCTCTTTCATTTAAATCACAATGTTCGTCATCACTTTAATACGATTAAGTGAAAAAAGTCTTACAGCAGAAAAAGTTATGCAATATAACTCATTGTCCAATAATAATACGACAATCATCGTATCTTAAATCTACAACGTTATCATTCTAATATTTAATCTTTTTAATAGGAAATGAATGGACTTTTATGCACAGTTCATTGACTGACATCAATCCATTCATATTTGACATTTAAGTTTAAAGTTAACTCGAATGCTATATTTAGAATAAGAGGAAGAACATTGGTTTTAAATTCTTACAATTCGTACCTTCTTCAATATTTTGTCAGTCTGTGAATGCGCTAACTCACAAAAGTTTTGAATTGCTGTTAGTATTTACACCAAATTTATAGATTTCGGTCTAACTGTTAAAAAATTAATTTTGATGAAGTCTGTATGCCCAATTGTCTAAATATTAGTTAACGCGACAATTCCAAAGGGTAAAGGTAATCTTTGGTGCATATTTTAGCACTATAAATCTCATAAAATTTTGAAAAAAAAATCATTGTTCTTCAGTGAGATTGATTGTCTATCGGTCTGTGCTTTTGCATATATCTATGTACACTTACTCAAAAACACAGAAATTCAAATAAAAGAAATTCCATATACGATCTTGTAATTGCAATTGTAGATCTAGGCCAAATTTTTCTTTCAATGAATTTCAAAAACAATATATAAAATACACCATCGATTTCCGGTTACTTGTGTATTAATCGCGTGTCAATATTAATCGTCAAACATCCCATGTTACTTTCAATAAAATTTTTTTATTCAAGCCAGAATCCATATTTTTAACTATTGTTTTCCGATTCCATGAAAGAAGTTCCCGGCTGTACCCAAGGTTATCAACTTTTTATTATTGGAATAGGAATAAGTTAAGGGAAAGGTTTAAGTTTACTTTGATTCGCATATGCAAATAATTTCATTTTTTTAATATTCATATAAGATGGTTTCCGCCTTAATCCCCTTTTATAACTATGAAATGTAACAAGTATGCTTTTAGTAAGTTTACATTCAAAATGTTCTTTTATATATCTATTAGTTACTTTTCATTCTATATTGTTTTATATACACCATTTTTTAAATTTGTTTCATCTTTCCTAAATATGCGCTATGTCTTGTGACTTAAGAATCGTAATTAAATCTGTATTTACATTTTTTAAGTCTGAAACACGCATCACTAGAAATCACAATGCAGAATTCATTATATTAATTGCAATTTTATTACTTTTTAAAGATATGCAACACGTATACAATCTAACTATTTAGTTTTTTACACTATTTAACTCGGTTAAAAAAAATTTTATTTTCATCAATTACAAAAGATAATTCTTAAAATTTTGAGAAGCAGAATTAGGTAACTTTTATTAGTAAAAAAAAACGGGGCAATTATTTAATACCCAAAGCAAAAGAACTAGTTTTTTCTTAACTGATCATTTTAAATGCAAATAATTGTTATCGATCAGCATTTTTAAAAAATATTTTTAAAAATTAGCGATCATGTAGATGAACCATAAAGTTGAGCACCAAATACCCAATAAATAGATCATCAATGGATTGTTGGCATAGTGTATAATCATTTATGTCCAATTAATGTTGATAATTTTCGGTAGCACAAGAATCAACCCAATTTTGAATCTCACAAACCCATAACATCAAAGAATTATTCCATTTTATTAGAATGATCAGATTGGACCTTAGCGAAAGGCAATACGGGTACTAAAAATTTCACAAAACAGCCCCCATAACCAGCAACCTTGCCCTTAAGAGGGATATAATTCAAGAGGATATGTCTCGCCATCGGCGATAGGATCATTTAACCACTCTTCCATCATTCCTGCACCCTCTCACTCCCCCCCCCTCCCTAGGAGAACATGGAAAAGGCTTATAAAGTGACTTCTGGTTTCAACTTTTCCCCCATGGACCTTTCCCCCTTGATCTTAATCATTGTACCTACTTTGCTAAGTACAGTGCTGTTTTGACTTATTTCAGCCGAGCTATTTTTCAAAATATAGCGCATCAAACAATAAAGCTGGTGGGTAGAAAATCAATTTACCCATTTTTGCGACTGAAAATATCATTTTCAACTGATAAATTTCCAAAACTTATAAATGATCCATTACTTTTTAAACGATATAAAAATCAGTTGTAACCAAATTCATCAATTCTTAGACGCAGATGTACTTGTCTCATTGTCCATAAATTCGCTGTTTAGTTCATCCTTTATTTCGAGTGATAAAAACCGTTGTAGACGTAAATCCATGTACAAAACAGTGAATGTCATTTAACCATCATTTCTGATGACAGTATCATTCCCTCCTGCGCCTTCACAGTCAAAGCTCGCCATTCTAATTAATATTCACATAGCAGACGACAGAAACTAATTTCTAACTGAAATGCGACCACAAAGACAAAATCTAATTACAACCCGATGCCTATTTCGGCAAGCCGAAAATTGAATCTTCTGATTTCTGCAAAAGGTAGCTAATCATCTATAAATTAAATCTCTATACAGGCATAGAGGCCATGTCACATTTAACACTTAGAAATTAAAGCGCATCAACATAAAATAATCCTATTAAATTGTTGGAGATTAAAAACAGAAAATGGTTGTAAGTCTTTGCTTCGTTTAAGTTTATTTCTTTCTAAATTTTTGACATCATTCTAACATAGTATCATGAAGCTTTTAATTTTCAGTTATTTATATCATTCATTGAAAATTGGTCTTTGGACTTCAATAAAAATATTTCACTCTTATTTTTTTAATGTAAACCATCATCAAATGATTGAAATTGCCATCAAATGATTGAATGATATATTCATCAAATGATTTGAATGTAAACCATCATCAATGATGCATCATTTATACTTTTTGTATCATATGTATAATGATGTAAAACATAATGACAAACCCTTATGGGTTTATTCTATTTTTTCTTATTGATGTCAGTTTGTGGATGTAAATAACGTTTTCACTTAAATATGGAACATGTACTTCAAAATGTACGATGTTGTTGATTATTTGATTGCTAAATAAACATGTGAAGAAAATATTCCTCTATGTGCTGTTATATAAAGACTTTAAATTTTATATAAAGGCGAGAGAAATCCAAAAAACTTTTATTTTTAAATAAGTATAATATACACACAATTCTTAAGCTTTTTAATGATAATCCAAAAATTAAGTTTAAATCATAATAATATTTTTAATGTATTTCCATTTAATTTGCTCTGAAATTCATATTTTCTCTCAATTTAAAAATTAATGCCCAATAGAAACATTATCTATATTTTCGCATTCACTTAAATTCAAAAGGACAAGTTTAAAGAGGGAGAATGATTTTTTCCCCACTTATTTGTTAAATATTATTTTCATTTACAAACTCAACGAGAAAATGTCATAAATTGGAAATTTATTTCAATGAACGTTTTCTTTAAAGGATATTTTTTTCAATACAATGCATAGGAGATACAATATATTAGGAAAAGAATATAAGCAAAAATCGAATAGAATCAAAAGGGGGAAAATGTCCTGTGGAAAATCAAAGGATTGCTGGCTTCAAATTCAATTCCACAAAGCGTTCATAATGTATATGAGCCTGATGCCCATTACATGCTGCTTTCACGAGTCAAACAATATTTCATTAGTATGGCGTGAAAATTCGGAGAATTTAGATGCCGTTTGCATCATATGAATGTTGTTAAAATATTCAAATGATACAAGGAAAATATTCCCAATTCGCTCTATTTGAAACGAAACATTAATAAAACAAATTAAAACAATAGATATAGTTTAATTGATAGCATCACATTGCCTCTGAGCAAAAAAGAAACAAATTACCAAACCAAATAACAATATTTGAAATAGAAGGTTCGATGTTCGATGTGCGATTTCATTTAAGGATAGTTGCATGTTTGGGCGTCAGTGAATGTTAGTGAAATCTGGAATTTTAAATCAAACAACCTGATATTACATAGGAATTTGAAGGATAACTCTTACAAGTTTCGAACCACGGTACAGAACTGCCTGGAATACATACAGAACATCCAACGCTTTAAAAATGGAAGTAAATAAAACTATACTAAGCTAAAGCATAAGCAAAATTAGGAGGCGAATTCAAATTGACAAATTTTTATTTGTTTTCAACTTGGAAAGATTAATTATTGGGATAAAAATAAAGATATTCAAACTAAATTACTGTAAACACTTCACACTTTTCATATTTAGATAATAATTATGAAAAATAAAAATAACTATTCAGAAATTTCCATGTAAATTTGAGACATTTCTTTGAAACATATAATAATAATCTCAGGAAAGGCATATTTTCTTATGAAAATTTTAAAATATGACCATATATTTAATATAATATGAATATATGCATGAAATAATATAATTCAAAATATATGCATATATTTAAAATGTATACATATGTTTGCAACCATCTTCTTATTTAGATATATAATCCTTTCTACTATATAAATATAGTTTTAATATCATTAAAACTTCGTTTTTATCCTATAAGGTATACTGTCTCATAAGGTATACGGTTTCTTACCTAAGTGTACAGCAAAAAAATAAGGTAGGTCTTAGCGAAAATACTCAAACAATTCTTCAGTTTACTTCCTAAACATGTATATTCCAATTTTTTAGTGAGCTGGATTTTATTAGTTTTTCAATAACGTTGAAGAGGAAAGGCTGAGTCGTCCCTCAAAATTGTGTTCTGTGTTTTTCGATAACCCAGAAAGGGCAGAATTGATCTGTGATGAAATATAAATAACGATTGAAAATAAGGAGATGACCTTGATGTCGAGAAAATATTTTCAGGTTTTTGTAACAAAGTATTTATTTGTAAAATATCAAATATTTCCATAATTGGGAAAAAAAATCGTGTTGACTTCTATTTGATTTGTCTATTTGTCTGTTGTTATAGAGTTAAAGAAATCTGCAGATAGCTATGGATGAATAATTTTAATTAATTTTACAAGATTGTGTTTTGCTCTCCTTGTTTACTGAATTTAAATTATTTCTTTAAATTATTACATTAAAAAAAGAAAATAGTTAAATTAGTATATAAAATCTTTTTGTTTTTCTGTATATATATGTTCCCCCTCCCGGGGTGGGGTGGGGGGCACGGATGAGATGCTTCTGGTAGGGCGTTTGAATTTCGCCACCCTAAAGGGTATACTAATTGGTTGGAGTTAGGCTCCTCCCATCGATGTCATGACGTACTTCCTACGGGAAGGGCTGTGCCGTGCCCAGTGATGACCCTTACTACTCAACCACAGTTCCTGTTAGTGTTGCTGTTGTGATGGTTCGGTTATCCAGTTTTATGGTTTATTCTGTGTGCCTACGAGTGAGTCGGAGAGTCTGATATGATTTTCTTCTCCGTAACGAAATATACAAAAAGAAAGAAAATGCTATGTAAAAAAATTCAAAATAGAACATTTGAAATATTTAAATGTTTCAGACCTCCATGAATTCGCAAAGCCAGCTTGTGAAATTATATATGTTTATTTATCTGTGAACGTGGTAGTTTAAATCCCCTGAGAGCTAGCCAAATGAAATTTGGTATATGATTCTTACCAGAAATGTGTAGGTTAATGTTAAATTTTGAAATAAATCTATTCAGATGTAATCTGTATATCCAACTGACAGAACATAAGTTAGATCTATAACCACAGAACAAAGAGAGCTTGATAGGTAAAATTTGGTACACAAATTTAACAATTAAATTATCTGAATATAAGTGAAATTAAATCCATCAAGGGATTCATCGGCTGTCATTTCTATAACAAGCATATGAGCATGATAATTCAGAAACACAATTCTTAAATATATAAAATTTTAGATTTGTCTCTGTACAGTTATAATACTGTGAGAAATTTTGTATTAAATCAGTACAGGATAAATCAGTTCAAATTCATATTCAGTTTTCTAATATGTGTACTAACATCAGCCCTCTCCAGCGATTAATCACCAAATATCGTACTCTAACACACTCTTTCTTAACTATTCGTCAATGGTGTACGTTTATTACATTACATTTAGTAGAGAGCATGTAAGAACAATTCTAGGAGATGCTTCTCGTTCTTTTCATATATAAGTTTTCATATTTTAAGTTTAAGTTTTAGTATAATATAAGTTTTCATAAGAGTTTCTTTTTTCTTTCATATATAAGTTGTTTGTCTCGATACATATGTGCTAGGAACAGGTAAATCGTATCGTTGAACGCAATATTTCAATGTTTACTTGAATCATCATTTTTAGTGCGCAGTGATTTAGTTTAACTACTTCATAAATGTGTACTAAAACTACTTCATCATTGGACTTTCTAATATGTATACAACGTTTCTATATGATTTTAATGGCCTTGATTAAACTGTCAAGAAGATACTAACATCAATCTATCGAAAACTCTTCAATACCTAAAATCGTGAATTATATCTTATTTTTATTTAAATCGACGTTGAAATAAAATGTGGCCGTTATTAGCTTGCCTTTAGAAGTTCCTTCTTAGAATTTCATAAATGTGAATGCGTAAGAGTACGATAATTATTGATTAAAAAAAAGGTAAGAATATTTAATAAAGAAGTTGATTGAAATTTTATAATTTTCTGTGTTTATTTAATACATACATGTTCTTTACAATATATATTTTCCATCTTTTCCATAATTCTAAACCATTTGAAAAATAAAATGTATTCATCATTTTGTAGCTAATGAAATTTGAAGTTTCCTGATTTATGTGTTTTAAGTAAAGTTCTTGAAAAGAATTAAAAGAGCTCTCACGTATTTTAATGACAGGATTACTAAGAAAAGTACCGTTTTCGAATAATAGATAGCATTTAATTACGTTCCTAATCCCAAATCTTTTACTAGATAGTAAAGCAGCATTACGCTTCAACATATTGAAAGATATATGTATTATTATTAAAAAAATGTCTTTGAACGAAACAAATAAGAAAATTATTCAGAAAAGTGAGAATTCCTCATAAATTAATTTCCACATCACGAAATATAAGTCGCATATATTTCCACAAAGAAATTATTTGTTGCAGCAAATGTCAACCATTTCTTTATGCCGATAGCAAACAGTAGAAAAGTACAAATATTCTTTTTGAATTAAAGAAAGAAGATTCGTTAAATTTTCTCATCTGAAGAGTTAACAGAAAATAGCTGCCGGCATTTTATAACTTTAAGTGCTTACCAACGTATTTGTTCAAATGAGTGTGAAAGGTAGTTTGCTGAAGCGACATATTTATTGCTCTTTCTTCGCACTTCACACAAAGAAAGTCGTTACGAATGGTTTGTTCTGAGGAAGCAGAGGGATCTTCCCAGATAGGGGAGTTATTTTCAGATTCACCACCTTCTTTATTCCATTCCTTAATCAGCTTTTGGTAATGGATGGAAGCATATTATTTCACCAAACAATAAAAATAACTAGAATATTTTTATGTAGTTTTATTTCATATGGTGCCAAATAACTTTCGGCTTGATTC
>JAOUZG010026676.1:1719115-1737447 GCA_026289955.1 Argiope argentata | reverse complement strand
TGACCTATTATTTTATTTATTAGTAATGGTAGAAAGAAGAAAAATGTTACCATTTTTGTCACAAGATTGAATGCAGGTGACAGTTTTCTTAAATCTCATTTTTTTTTCAATTTGACATCGTTATTGATTTCTTTTACTTGAAATCTTTACTTTTATAAAATAATGATAATTAAAAGAATTATAATTATTTATTTGAAGGTATTATATTCTTTGTCCTATTATTTTATTTATTAGTAATGGTAGAAAGAAGAAAACTATAACCATTTTTGTCACAAGATTGAATACAGGTGACAGTTTTCTTATATCTCATTTTTTTCACTTTGGCATCGCTATTGATTTCCTTTGCTTGGAATTTTTCCTTTTATAAAATAATGATAATTAAAAGAATAATAATTATTTATATGCAGATTTTTAGATATTCCACCTTCGAAATTATATTCAAAAACTTCAATAATTCAAACTATGTTATAAAGTTTTTCGTAATGCATTTTGTTCAGATATGTATGAAATTAGTTTGTGAGAGAAACATCATTATTGCTCTTTCTTCGTGCTTAACTGGAAGGAAATCGTTAGGAATGGTTTATTCTGAAGAAGCGAAGGTTTATTGCCAGATATCTTCAGATTCGGCACCTCTATATTCCATTCCTTCACCAACTTTAGTTAACGCAAGAAAACACATTATGTCTCCATACATAAAAATAAAGAACTACTATATGTGTTATTTAATGCAATATAATATGTATCTCACTTTTTTCTCTGTATTATTCATTAATAAGGGAAAGGTTCCACAAAATTTTATGCAAAATTGATTACAGACGACAATTTCGATTTTTTTTTTCTCTTTTGACATCGCAATTGTTTTCCTTTGCTTAAAAACGTACTTTTTACAAAATGATGATAATTGGAAGAATTATTAAATTATATGTAATCATCTAGTTTGATTTTTAACAGAGTAATATACAATATCCATTATGAAAAATTAAATAATTGAAACAAAAAATTATTAACCATGTATAATTTGTTTACAATATTATAGCCAAAAATTATTTATCTTTCTTTTTTATTAATTTTAGTTTAAAAAATAAACGTTTTCCTTTGTTGGGATGTTATCAGGTAGTTTTTCTATTTTACTTAAATATTATTTTATTACGTCAAACAAAAGTCTTAAAATGCAATATTAACGTAAAGTTTATTTAAACAATATGAAATTTACTAGCTGATTTTATCATGCAAAAAACCTTCATTTTCTTAACCTTTTCATTAAATATAATTAAATGCTATTTAAAAAGATAGAAATAGAATAGAAACATGTAAGGCATAACACAAACAAGAATATAAATTTTATATACAAGTCTAGACTACATTTTTTAACATTCAAAACTGAATTTAGGATGAAATTTCATAAAAGCATAAAAAATTAATAAAGTAAGTATGAAATTCTAAGCGATATAAAGAATTACTTTTTGACTTAGAATTTTAAAAATGATATACTTAACAAATTCCCTTTTGGCACTTCAAATTAACAAATCATACAATAGAAATATTATTATTCATAGAAAATTACTGCTTTCACAGGAATTTGAAAGAACAGAACAAAAATGCAAATAAGCCATCGCGTGTGAAACAAGTAGAAAACTTTCATGATGTATTTTCCTTTCGAATAAAAGTTTCATTTTTAATCAAAGTAATTCAAAATCTTAAATTAAGATTTTTTACTTCTTTGTTTTCGAAGGTCATACAATTTTCACTCAAGATTAATCTACGCTATCAGCGCGCGTTGTTTTATTAATCAATTTATATATCTGATAAGAACCTCTCCTTTACGTTTAGCTTCATATTTTCAATAAACTTTAAATTTTGTTTATTATTTTTTGTATATTTGATAAAGAGCTCCTTTCATAACAAATATATAATTTTCTTAAAATAATGGTAGTTGTCATTCGTTATATTAAACACTTATTGTTAAACTTGATTTAAGTCATATTTCAGTATTAAATATTTGAATCAGTTTTGATTTAAACTGCATCAGGTTTTTTTTTTCTAATTTTTTTTTCCATTTTTCTTATTTTGTTTTTCAAAAAAAGGTGGAGGGGCAACAATGTTTCCAATTAAAATCCAAGTAATTGGTTTAGTTTTTCTTTGATTATAATAATCAGCTTATAATGATAATATTATAGTTAACAAATGTAAACTTTCAGTTGATGATAACTGTACCTATAATGAATTTTAATTACATTTGTTTCACGAGTTGATTACCATTTGCGATCTATTAGTTCACCAGATATTTTATGATTAATTAACCATATGAACAATTTTCCTTTACCCGACGCTCAAGGATTTGTCAATTACCATTTTTTGTCTAACGAGTTTATAATTAACCATGATTTCTATAAATACTAACAATTTTTTCATGATTTAATTAATCTCTTGGTGTTTATTTTCAATTCAATATTATCTATACTTTCTTACAATTTCTTTTGTTTCGCTTAATATTCGTGATTCCTTCAAAGAAATATTTCTAAACATGAAACAGACTTTGACAGGCATAAAAACCAATGAATTTTAATGGCCTTACACCTACTCTTGTCATTCTGTACATGAACTATCTTAACAGAGTCATGGCGTCTAAGTGGTATTAAAAACGTAACTGTCCGAATAATCTACAGATTTTCAAGTTGCTATAATCTCACTTTCATCATTCGTCCACTTTATACGTCATGTAAAGCACACATATATTAAACAGAATCCTTCTTTCATCAATTAAAAAAAACAATTGAACAGTTAAATATTTGAAGGAACAATGAATGCGATCTGAATTTTAATTCAACCATGATATCTACTATCTAAAATAATGCAAAAAATTATCTTAAATTGTCAATTACCAGAAAATTTTAGATTACAATTAAACTGATATCTTTTAAAATGCTTTTTTTCCTTCTGAAGTGACGTAAAAATTAGTTTACGCAATAATATTTTGGAAATTTATCCTTAAAAATGAACAAGAAATTTTTTAATTATATGAAATTTTTAAAAATATTAATAATAATAGAATTTATGGTTAATTATAAACTCGTTAGACAAAAAATGGTAATTTACAAATCCTCGAGCGTCGTGTAAAGGAAAAGTGATCATGTAATTAAATATGACCTTGGATTCACTCATAAATATTTAAATTGTAATTAAATGAGCATTTACATATTTATGAGGGAGTACAACTTTGTTTATAGGCAAAAATGATATATAATTAATTTATCTGCTATTAAGTTACAGATATTTTATTAAAATAAAGTTAAATTCGTGTCAAAAAAGTTAATTTGCGTAGTATTAAATTGTCTAAAACTCCTGATTTTCAATTTAATGTCCGCATAAAAAGCTCCTTGGAATTAATATCTATGACTCCTTATTTAATATTTTATGCAAATATAATCAGATAATATAGTTTATTGGAGAAACGAAATGTATCTGCTTGTATTTTGTTTTGTCTGTTTGTATTTGTCTCAATTACTCATAGTAAAGGCAGATTGAAAATTATGATGGGGTAGTTAGTAATAAGTAATTTTAGTCAATATTTCTTAGATGGTGCCAAGACTGTAGTATAATACAACTATCTGGATGAAAAGAAAATTAAAAAAGTCAATTTGTTAAAAAAAAAATTTATATTATGAGAACGGTTCTATTTCATTGCTTTCTTACCATAAAAATACGTCTTAACTAAGTAAAACTGTATGTGGAATAAGTAATTTAAAAATTAAATGTTCTAAAATTTTAAGGAAATACATAATATTTTTTGGGGAATAGTTTTGGGGGTATTTGTTTTGTATCTTTTGCATGCAAGCCATTCTGTAATTAAGTTCGCACATATTGTGTATTTAAGTTCGCACATATTATGTGTTTAAGTTCGCACATATTATGTATTTATGTTCCTACATATATATGAATGCTCCATTTTTTGCCAAATTTATAGTTAAACATTCAACCTATTCCTATTTTATAAACGCAGCTCTATTTCAATTGAACATTTACTAATTTTTCAGTTCATTGCAAACATTTCTTTTTCATCTTTAAAACATTTTTTGACTTAGATAATTATTATTTACGAAACTTTAAATGAAATATCTAAGTAATTTTGTCCCGCAATTAAAGTTTATATTAAATTTTTACCATTATTTGAAATTTACTAAACTGTAATCTAAGATTATTGTAATATAATTAACCTAAACAGTGTTTATAATTAACCTAAACAGATTTTAACTATTTATTTTGTTATTATTTGCAACTGATGCCCTAAAACATTGCAGAAAATTTTTGAATATAAATGGTGAAAGCCATGTAAGGTGATTTTATTTCATATATCTTAATCTTTGAGATGGAAAAAAACAGATGTTTAAAGAAAGGTAGAACTTTTAATTAACTTAACTACCAAACCTTGAGCGAGTATCATATTTACAACACCAATCTTTTATTATTATTATTGCCATTATTACTATTATCATCATTATTATTAAAAATGGTGTCCAGGCAGCTGATTCTCAATGGAAAAGATTCAATAACCAGTGCAGCTGACGATCAATCGCATTTGTTACCTAGTTACCTATTAACGCTCATACATTCACAATAACAAATGATGCTGAATTTCAGGTAATATCGTACTACCTAGAAAGGGGTACGGCTGTAAGTTACGATTTTCTTACCATATACTCTTGTGTATTTTTATGAGAAAGATCTTTTTACTATGCTCCATACGCTTTCACTCTGCCTGGAAATTAATTTGAGTCACAAATTTTCAATTTCAATTATTTCAAAATAAACTCTGTTATGTGTGTGGTTTTTTTCCTGTTTTAACTAGCCACAAGTGATTGGGTCAAACGATATTCATCATGGAATTTCCTCAATTTTAAATTCATAGACGTAACAATTCAAGGAAATAAATTTAAGGAATTCCATAAACAAATGAAGTATTTTATGGATTATGAATTTAAAAGAAACGCATAATGAAACTAAAGGAAACATCTAATTAGATCACAGAGAAAACTGAACCGTAAAAGAGTTAACCTGTTCTAAATAATCTGTAATAAATATATCCTTGTTAAGTAGTGTTACTGGATTATTCCTTTATGTTTTATGTCAGGTGCCATTTTTACAGTGCAAATAAATTCTTTCTGAGGAATCAGATTATTTCCTCAACATCTTCCTGTAATCAATACAAAAAAATTCAAGATAAAAAAAAGAAAAGTTCTTTTTTCTGAAAAAATAAATTGAGTGCAATAAATTGTGTTTCCCTTTTCTTTTCTATTCAAAGTGTGCATGGAAATAAGAGTATTCTTATTCTTCTTTTTTTTCAGTTATTTGCGTTTCAAAAAAGTTCCAGTATAAAAAGTCTAATATGATCTTGGAATTCGAATTAATGCATGAGCTTTTAATGCTACTAAAACTTTATTTGAAATTAATTTTTCCAGAGGAACCATCTTTTTAAAACCGAAACATTCTAAATGAACAAGTCAGCAATTACAATATCAATAAATCCGTCCATTCATTAAAATTAAATTAATAAACGAATAAGTAGTTCTAAAAAATAAACTGATGTGATAAATGAAATCCTATTTACTTTCGTATATTATGTTAATTCTGAGTCGTTCATTTTGCTTAATTAATGAACCTGCATAATTCATCACTGGCGAACATTTTTTCCCCTCATTTGGATTTTAATTTCTGTAATGGGTGTAAAAAAGCGAGATTTTCTAATTTTATCCCTTTCACTCTTGTCTTGTTTTTAAATCCAAAAAGAATAGACATTTTTATACTAAAAGATGGATAAATGTGTGAAAAATTTGCGATTCCAATAAATAATGCTTGAATATTTAGTTTTAAAAAGGCACCAACATAAATTCAAATGTCTTGTTATATGCTCATCCCATTTACAAACAAATCCTATTATTAATTACTTAATTGGATTATTTTTTTTATTCTCGAAATTGGCTTCCGCCGTGATGGGATCAAACTCTCACTTTATAAATTTTATAAATAATTCAAAATTCTTTCTATAGTAAATTTTTCCTTCGGGCATTAATTATTTAACTTCCGAAGTTGGCTTTCGCTGTGATGAAGCTCCCAATTTATTTCCTGTTGTAAATTTTATTAATCGCATTCTAACAAATTTATTCCACAACTGTCTCTACTAATGAATGAAGGTTATGACTTTGCACTTATAAATTTTATAAATAATTCAAAATTCTTTCTATAATAAATTTATCCTTCCTGTAATAATTCTTTTAACTTTCGAAGTTGGTTTTCGCTGTAATGAAACTCCCAATTTATTTCCTGTAATAAATTTTATTAATCGCATTCTAACAAATTTATTACGAAGCCATCTCTACTAATGATTGAAGGTCAATGAATGCGCTCATTTTAGATTATTTAGATTTACGTCCCGTTTTGAAATAACAGCAGAACTATTTGGAGGCAGGACTTATTCTAAGCCGCTGTTAAATGAGATTGACATCATAGTTCATGTTTCCTTTCCTGCTCTTAACATCAGCAACAAACAAGGGGGGGGGGGTATTTGATCCATCCACATTTAAAGCGCATCTAGTTCTCTAGGAACCTGATTTCAAACCTAGAATCTTTCAGCCTCGACACCAGGCAATAGCGACTCCATAAATGTATGGGTGAGGCTCCACTACAAGGCAGACCTTTAGAAGGTAAGGTGAGTTTACTTTGGTGAGTGAGATTTTTAATTCATTAAAAAATGATAGATGGTTTTATTCTTATCCTCCATAACTAATAAAAACATTACAGCAAAAATCACTTTTGAACTATCTTAAAATTCGAAAAAATATTTTTCCAATGATATCAATTAAATTTCTGTATAAATCTCATTTTTATGTCTGTTTTTAATTCATTTATAAAATACTCACATTTTTAACTTCATATTTCATATTGTAATGAAACTCAAATCTTTTATTATTTTATTGTTAAAATGAAAAAATATTTAAAAAGTATTTTTAATAAATGTGATAAGAAAACCCGATTTTAAAAGGGGACTGAAATTGAAACAAAAAACCACATCTAATCTCATTTTATGTTTAACTCTGAAAGCAACAGAACTTCTTTGAAGAAAATACATGGGATTCTCCAAGAAAAAAATTATTTCTCATACATTTTTAATATTTTATTACTTATTCTATAGTTTTTTCTTTACATTAAACTGAAAAAACATAGCAAAGACAGGCTTTTTCATTTTTAAAATATCGTTTTCTTGAATATAAAAGAATTTGATCAGGTTTAAGCTGAATTAAATTCAAAAGTATTGTTTTGCTAATAATTCTCTTTTGATCTACCTGAAAGCTGAAAATAATAAATTATTTATAAAGAAAAACTGATTTTAAAAAAGAAAACATTGGATCTTAGAATGTTTTGGCATACATACATATACATTAATATTATCCCTCTTTTGAAAATATAATGTAGTATTAATATTAATTATTTATGATTATTACAGCTCAAAATTGTTCGAAATGCCCTCCAGTTTGAGAGGTGATTATGAAAATCCTTATTCACAGAAATATTTCATCTAGAAATCACTTTAAAGTTGAATAAAAAATATACGATGGTGAAGGAATTTCGGATTCTTAAAAAGTTAAGAGTCAAGGAATTGGAATTTGAACTTGCCATATGCTAAGGCGTTGATTTGGAAGAAATAGTTTTATGTTGTTGGTTTTTTTACTTATCAAATTTCAGTATTTAATTAATTATTACAAAAAAATTCTAAAACTTTTTTATATATTTTAGCATTTCTGAGTAACATTTGAAGTACTTTTAGTTTTTTTTAAAAAAAGATAAGGCTGAAATTATATATATTGTATAAAATATTGAACACTGCATTAATCTATTTTAATATAAAAGATATTTTTACTTAAATGTAGTATATATTTTTAATTAAATAAAATCTGCTTCACCGAAAGAATTGCAATTGCTTAAAACAACTTTTAAAAACCGCATATATTATTTTTTCACACTAATTTTTTTTATAAATTATAAATACTTTTTATGAGTGAAACAAAATTTAATTAAAAATTCTGTGTGGCAAATTAAATATAAATTTACAATATAGATAATTAAGGTGATTTTGAACGAAAAATTTCTATCTTCATAAACTAGTAAATGACCCTTAAAATCAAATGATAAATTTATTATTTTAAATAATAACAAAAACGCTCATAACAGTTTTAAAGTTAGAAAAGTATTTTTTAAAAATATTTTTGATATAGAAAAATGATATGTTAAGCTTAATTTATAAATAAAATAACCGTTTAATTTATTGTCCAGAAATATTCTCAAAAACTTTCCACGAACATCAAAGTATCTGTTAATAAAATATCACTGTTAATCAAAATATATCTGTGAATAAAAATCTATCTGTTAATATCTTTATTTCTTAGTAAAAATCTATTCTGTATTTCAGATTTTTATAAGAAACAAAAATAAAGATTTTCATTGTTGATTATACGGATTAATATAAACAATGCGTAAAGGAAATTAGTTTTTGAACTTGCATAAGTTTTATTTCATTCTAGTGAACTGAGGTTTCTTGCGTTAGAGCGTTTTCTCCAAATGCCGGTGAAACCAAGTTATTGAAGGAAGCAGAATTCCCAACAAAATTATATGATAAGAAATACTTCAGAATAGAAGCGAATTTTCTTTCCTTGGAATAAAAGCATCAGAAAACTGATAAAAACTTTTCTGGTTGAACAAAGAACTAAAAGGGAAAAGGAAAAATGTGATCGAAGGAAAGTGAGAAAGATTAACTGTGAGTAGCTTTGATGTAATGAACCTTAAGTATCCGAACCTCGGCCTTAAAAAGCTCACCAATTCTTTTATTCTTTCGGTTTTCTACAAAGTAGTTTTTACACGGGAGGAAAAAAATTAATTGAAAAATTTGATTTAGCAAACGAGTGTGGTAGAGTACATCTATCAGGGAACTTCTAGCGATTGGGCATTTTGTGTTGAGGAAAATAAATGATGAAGAAGAATTTCTCCCAAAAAAGTATAAAAAGAATGCTGTTAAATAGGATAAAATGTCTTGTTTTCGTATGTTTGTTTCGTTTTGTAAATGAATCGATTCTTTCTAGGAGTAATCTATAAAGCCCTGTTTTCTTACGTAATGTCTGTTGCATTTTAACAAACAGTTTGTTACCAAGTAATTTATTATTAACAAAAAATATGTTTCCAGTTTTTCAGTGTTTCGTTTTCCTGTAACAAACAACGGTCGATTTAATTTAACTGCGATAAAAGGCTCTGTTTTCAAATATCAACTTTCTCGAATTCAGCTACTTATTACTTTCAGTGATCGTTTTATTTGTGAATAGTTTTGTTTTTTTAGCATATTTAAAATTATAAAATTTTGAAATATTAAAAAAAATTGACCTCAAAATTTTGATGAAGAGATATGTTCTAGAAGAAAATGATTCTAGAAAAGAGAAGAAAACATTTCTGGGATTATATTTGGTAATGGAGGAGGATGTAACTATATATTTTTGAAGATGAATATAACTTTATATTTTGATATGCGAACTTAATAACAAAATTGTATATATTTTTTTAAATTTTTGATTTTGCATTTGCGGGTAGTTTGCTTATATATGGAAATGCCAGCACATATTAAAAGGATAACTTAGAAATGCTGCGACTAAAATCAATCAAACTTAATTATAGATTATTTTAAAATTAGAATTTGGTTTCAATTTTTGAACTATGTTCATTGTCGGGATTAATTGTCTGTCATTCTTTCTATTCGAGCATGTCTTTATGTGATAACTCAAAACTGCTAATATCCAAATAGGTGGATAAAATAAAATTATAGGTGATGTCCAATTTTGGACTAGTGTTTGATTCCGTTTTTTAAAGATATTTTTGAATGATTATGAGTAAACTTTTAAAAATTTTCTATCAGAACTTTTTTTCCACATTCTTTCAAAACCATTTAAATTTTTAACAACAAAATGTGGCAAACCTAAAACAGAAATTATTTTTCATTGAAAATAATTATTAATGTAAGAAGAGTATTACATCATCTTTTTTTCTTTAGAAATATTATTAAAAATAATTTTCATTATCATTTGGATATCGAAACAGGTCTTTTCAAAGATGATGAAAAATATTTGTTGCTTTAAAAATTCATATTAATTTGCGAGTTTTTCTTTTTTACCTTCCAACTAAACTTTGAAATTAACCACATAAATTATACAATCAATTTATTTGTATTTTAAATAGAATGGCGGACAACCAAACTTAAAATATTTTTCATTGTATTGATCTCAAGAAATTTATATATAATACAGAGTGAGGGAGTTGAAATCGAATTGTTGCAGCAGTTGCAAACTTCTTTGACATCACTTGTCGATAGTTCAGATCTTTGGTATCTATTTTGATCAATTACAACTGTCAGTCGAAAATATGAGTGAAACATCCCAGAGAGTATTAGACAGCAAATCAATGATATTATTGTATCTGCCCTTCCACACTAAGGATAAAGCACTGAAGATAGTGTGAGACAGTAGATCAATTGTATTACCAGAAAAAAATGGAAGAGAAACAAATATACGGCTCAGTTTCAAGATCTAACAAAGCAGGCCTTTCGTTTTTGCTTTTTGAGAGTAAGACAATAGTAAATATGTTTAATGCTCGAATATCATAATACATTAAAATATGTCAACTTTTATTTTTAGGTGAATTTACAATTTCATGTTAAACATGAACGAAAATAAATCAAATGTTGTTTTTTAATAAATAAACTTTAATACCACAATATCAATATGAGAGATAGAGTATCAAATATACAGGGTGTTCATAAATTAGTGTCAGGGTTTCCGTACCTCATAACTTTCGAATAAAAAATATTACTCAAAAACTGTTTATGTATTCGTTAATTACAACTCAAAGAATTTTACGTGACAGCATTCCAATCTTAGCGCATTTGCAGTCTGGGTAATTATGACGTCATAAATAAAAATGGCAACCGTGCAAGAAAAAGAAATGTGTGTATTGTGGTTTTCCGAAACTAAATCAATCCTAACTACTCAACGTCGCTTCAGGATTACGCACAAGAAAGATCTTCCTTCGGATAACTCTATCAGACGCTGGTTAACACAACTTCAGGAAACTGGTAACATTCTACACCGAAATGGAGCTAGAAGACCGAGCACTTCGCAGGAAAATGTTGATCGCATCCAAGAAACGTTTACTTGCAGTCCACAAAAATCAACGAGACAATCAGCTGTGCAGTTACATATGCCGTATACAACAATATGGAACGTTCTCCATAGCCGCCTGTAGCTGAATGCCTACAAAGTGCAAATTGTGTAAGCTTTTAATAAGCTTTTTGTGCACTTTAATATCATTAATAAAATTCTTTCAGTTGTAATTTACGAATACGTAATTGGTTTTAGCAAAATATTTTTATTTGAAAGTTATAAGGTATGGAAACCCCGACAATAATTAATGAACACCCTATATTATCCGGAAAACCAATGAAGATAAACAAAGATCCCTAATGTAAAATTCATTCTTAAGATCTAAAAACATATAATAGATTATTACCATTTAATTGCAAGATATTTTTTACGCGGTTTACTCTTTAAGTTATCTGTTTCTATAGTACTAAATGCTATATACATCAAAGTGCTTTCCAAATAAATTTTTTGTTTCTTATGACATGATTATAAATCATTTATAAACACTGATTAAACATCACTTTCGAGTAATAATAATACATTTATACACAAAGTCTTGAATATTTAGCAAAATAACATAACTTGAAACCTTATCTTTTAATGAAAGAAAAAAAATTTTTTGTTCAAAATAGAACTGATTGATTCAAAAACAAAATATTATATTCCGCATGAGGCTTTTTATTAATAAGAATCCAGTAACAAGTTTTATTCATTTATCAAATCCCAATAAAATATTTAAAATTAAGAAAATATTGCAAAAGATTTATAATAATTTTAATGAGTTTTTTAAAGTATTTTGTTTTTCGACTCTTAAAGTTATTTCATGAGCGTCTGATAAGAACAATTTTTTTTCTTTATAATTCATTACTTTCTTCTAACTACATGGGATAAATGTTAAAAGAAATTCTATAATTTTTTTCGGGTTGCTTTAAATGACTTAGCAACATAGTGTACCTTTAAGTAAAGAATTTTTATTTTTGTCTTTTCTTTTAATGAAAGAAAATATATTTTTTAGTTCAAAATAGAAAAACGAAATATTATTTTGCACATAGGGCTTTTTATTAATAAGAATTCAATAACAAATTTTATTCTTTTATCAAATCTCATTAAAATAGTTAAAAACTAAGAAAACATTGCAAATGATTTAAAATAATTTAAATGAATTTTTAAAAATACTTTGTCTTTCGACTCTTAAAATTATTTCGTAAGTGTCTGATAAGAACAATTTTTTTTCTTTATAATTCATTACTTTCTTCTAACTACATAGAATAAATATTAAAAGAAATGCTATAATTTCTTTTCTGGTTGCTTTAAATGTCTCATCAACATATTGTACATTTTAAGTAAAGAATTTTTAGTGTTGCCCTGTTCACTTTTTAAACTGTTTTTTTTTTCTAAATTTTCTTTTTCTTAAATATATATTCGATTAAAAATCTTTTTTAAAGGAGAATCTTATTTTTTTTATAATTTTTTTAAACTCTTAATATAGAGTTGATTATTTGTTAGTAATTTTATAAAAGTGCTTAGAGCATGAAAGTATTCATGAAAAGATATTTAACGACCTCAGGGACAAAAAATAAAAATCCTGTTATCTTAACTAAATGAGGGAAAGAATGTTTTGAAATGCTTTGAGCAGAAGGAAATAAAAATACTTCCTCGGAATCTTAATTTACAGCACACTAGAGGATTGGCTCTTTTTCCGATATAATTTTTATTAGAAAAGACAGCATTAGTTAACAAGCAACTCAACTGATTGCAATTTTCAAAATCTCACAGGTGGGAGAAATAACTCATAAATTAATAACGGATATGGTTTATTTTTTTCACATATGTATGAGATTGTTGTAACAATCATGATGGAATCATGAGCATGATTTAATACAATTATTTTATAAATTTCAAGATTGCAAAAATAAATTCTTGCTATGAAGTAAGTCATAAATGTTTTCTTTATTGCTCATTCGGTATTGTTTTGTTTTAAACAAAAATGTGTGCTCCCAAATTTAACTGCTATGTAATTTATGCACTAATTTCTTTATAAATATTTAGCAAAAATTATTTTGTTATGATTATTTTTCCAAATAAAACGTGTTCTAATGAATCTTGTTCACAATACTTGTCGCTGGTCATGCGATAAATACTATAATTCAATTACATTTTTAATATATTTTAAAAAATTGGGTTTTTATAACGTTATAAAAATATCCATGTATAGTAAAGAACTTTTCTTTAGTCTGTATTACGCTTTTAAGATTGTCATAACAATCATGATACAATCATGAGAATGATTTTCTATTATTATTTTATAAATTTCAAGATTGCAAAAATAAATTCTTGCTATGAAGTAAGTCATAAATGTTTTCTTTATTGCTTATTCGGTATTGTTTTGTTTTAAACAAAAATGTGTGCCCCCAAATTTAACTGCTATGTCATTTTTGCACTAATTTCTTTATGATTATTTAGCAAAAATTATTTTGTTATAATTATTTTTCCAAATACATAAAACGTGTTCTAACAAATCTTGTTCACAATACTTGTCGCTGGTTATGCAATAAATACTAGATTCAATTACATTTGGAATGTATTTAAAAGTTTTCGAGTTTTTATAACGTTATAAAAATATCCATATATATTAAAGAGCTTTTCTTTAGTCTGTATAACTCTTTGATTTTTTTTATTGGAGGCCGTATAGAGCATTAGAGTACTAATACAGATGTTTACTAATGAATGAAAAATAATTCATAAACCTAAAAATCTCGTCTTCTAATTGTCTTAATCGTAAGTTAGAAATTTGAATTTGAAAAAAATAACTGTTAATAGTAAAAGAAAGGAAATGTAATAGATAATCAATTAAAATATCCATCCTACATTGAATTTTTTATAATATTTATTTCAAAGCGAATATTAACTACAGTGTTTCAAAAAGAGTCAAGTTATTTATATTCAACAGTATTCTTCTGAATAATTGTTGAATAATAAAAAAATAACTGAAGCTGGTGTAATATAAACTATCGGATACATAAATCGGTACTCTTTATAGCCTTTCATAAGCAAAGATGGAGATATTTTCTGCTACTTCTACTTTAAAAAGTTCTTTGAAAATTCTATAACCAAAATAAAATGGTAAAAGTTGCAGCAGAAAAAATATAGTGCAATGATTCTCAGATGACAAAATGATTATTGAAGATGATGAATCATCAGTTTTGGATATCAATGTTCATGTATCAATCACAATTTCTTTTTCACTAAATGTCATCTCATAAATCTGAATAAATTTTTTTCTCCAATTGCGTATTTCGAAATCATTAATATCGCTTTAGAAAGACATACCACTATTATGAAAGATTTACATCGTATGTATGAATCATTTAGATTTCTATATCCCCCCCCAAAAAAAAAAGATTTAGTTAAGGAATGCAAGTACGTGTGTACATTATGTAATGGTTTAAGGATGATAAATTCTTGAATTTTCTTTACATTTTTCTCTTCTAAAAATCATTGTAAATGTTTAAAATACTTCTTCCTATTCTTAAAGATGTTTGAGTTATTCCTTTCCTCTTAAAAGACATGTAACTAACCAAATATTCAAAATTGATTTTATTTCACAATTTCCCCTTAATGGTTTTCAGATGGTTTGTTTCAAAGAAGTTTTTAAAAAAATATTTCATCATTACACTCTTTCAAATAAATATGATGAAATAAAAAGTAATAGCTTATAAATAACCTATTTTTGTATATTAACTCACTACATTGTATTTCACAAAGAATCATTTTAATTTAAGATACATGCAGACAATCTATTTAACTTTCTTGTGTTTATTTATTTCAATATCCTCAAATGAAATTTCTTTGTTATTTTCCAATTCAATGATTAAATCTATCCGAAATCAACAAATGACTTCAAAATCAAATCATAAATCTGCGCTAGCAACTTATGTTTCACTCACATATTCGTTAAACATTACCAAGTATGAATGTGAAAAGAATGTAAGATGAATGAAACATTCTTCACATGTTTATATTAGATGTTTGAAATTTGTATTTTATGCCTGATTTGAAATAGCATACTTTGCATATTTTCTCAAATCAATGACTAATGCATCAATGTCATATCTTGAATATATCTCGAGTTTTGCATTTTACTTGTGATACCTGTTTGGTACTTCATTCGAACAAATACATTGTAACGAACCAGTTTTAGAAGATCTCTTAAATTATATCAACTTTTCTAACTAATCTTTCTTCTTTCAATCTCTACTATTAGCTCACACTCTCCCTATATATGCATATCTTGCACAAATTTTCAATCATTAATAAAATACTGTTTAGTCATCCAATCAAGCTCAAGTAAATTTAAAATTTGTAGTGGATGACTTTTGATGCTAATACAGTTTTTCTAATATTGATTATTTAATTTATTATTAATTAACTAAAAACTTTCTAGCCAAAAAAAAACGATTTCCCCACCGCCAAATAAATAAAGAATTCAGTTTGCTTTTTCCAACGCCAATGAGATTAGGCTTAACATGTTTTTGGCCAATTATTTTAAACGATTCTATTTATTTTCAAAATGATGGATGCATTTAAAATCAAACAATGTTAATTAATCGATTCTTCCGATTCATTTTGAAGTACTTTCGAATTAAAATAATACAAAATATAGAAATAATAATATAAAAATTAGAAATTTCCAATCTGTATTGTGTACCTCAACTTACGTAGAATTATCATGCATTTTGCATTGCTACAATTGGCGTTGAAAACTCAATGCTAGTATAATTTTTTGATCAATTATTTATAATAACTACAATTCTTAGGCTAGGATAGTCTGGTTGGCATGACGTTGGATTCCCATCACTTGGGCTGCGAGTTCGAACACCGTACATAGAAAGGATATCAGGAAATTCGCTTTCTATTTTGCCTCTTAATATTGTGACTCTGTCATATTTGCATACATATTTATATTAGTTGTAATTATTTAATAAAGAGTAACTAAAATAAAATGTTTCTTTGTTAACCTAAGTAGGAATTGATTTTAAAAAATTGTGTTTTATATAACTTGTTTACGTGTATGACATGAAAGGATTGTATTAAAAACAAATTAATTAATTGCATACCTCCGCAGTATAATTTTCTAAAAACATTGCGAACAATATATAAAACGAAGCAGGCGCATCAACTTTTTAATTTCATAGTTTCGGCAAACAACATCCATTTTGTTTTTATTCATTATTGAAAAACGGAAGAATTTTAAAGACTCTCAAAAATTTAAATTTATTAAAGATTATATTTAGGTATAGGCCCATTCCTCGAGCCTATTTCAAAGCCAGAATAAAATTATTAAAAGCTGATTCAGCGAATCCTTAAAAGAATAAATATTTTACTAAAATTATATACGAACGCTATATTTTATAACTAATTTTGATGTTTATTTTTTCATTTCATGAAATAGTTCTAATAAAATTATAGCAGAATGTTTCAGCGAATCTTTTAAAGAATAAATATTTTACTAAAATTATATAAGAATGCTATATCTAAAAACTAATTTTGATTATGTTTTTCATTTCATGAAATAGTTCTAATAAAAGTATAGCAGAATGTTTCAGCGAATCTTTTAAAGAATAAATATTTTACTAAAATTTTAGAAGAATGCTATATTTTAAAACTAATTTTGATGATGTTTTTATTTTATGAAATAGTTCTAATATAAGTATAGCAGAATGTTTTTAATTTGAATATAAATATCTGGTAGAATGTTTTTCATGTCGTGAGATAGTTTCGCTATTTGTCCCAATTTCACATTTTTGCGCTAAAGAATATAAAAATCTGACACGAAAACAAATCAAAACTGCTAAGAGTTCCTTTTGTCGTTTTTTGAAACATGGTTGGAAAATTTAGATAACCTTTCAGCACTTCTCATCGATCTTTTTATAAGATCGTGTTTCTTCTGACGTAACTTAAAATTGATTTGCTGGTGCAGACGACACAAACTGTTGTTTCAAACTTTTTTCTTAGCTTTGGGGGTCACAAATGACACGCAGTGCGAAGGGAGGAAGTGAAAAATGCATTTTCTTTCATACATACGGTGGCAGTGGTCCATTGTTGTAAACAATAATAAAGCTCTGACATCCTATTTGTTAATATGGTGTATACCATCAACACAGAAATTTGTTAAAAGTTCTTTCTTTTTCTTTAAAGGAAGATGCCGTTTTCTTCATTTGCATTTTCTCCTAATTAATAGTTTTGAAAGCTCTGAATATATACATCTAGGTATATAACTGAGATCTTTAATTCAAAGAAATGCTTTATTATTATTTTTATTAATTCCAATTATAATTAAATTTGGCTAATTCATATTTTTCTCATTTGATTAACCCCTTAACTGGTTTATTTTCCTTACTATCTAATAAGATAGCACCTTCTATTTTGGGAATATTTTCTTATTTTGATTCAAATGGATATCCATGGAATATTTGGTTTCTTTACGTATTCGAAGTCATTTTACTCATGAATTATAATTGGTTTGAATGATTTATTTTTTGTTTACAATTATCAAAATTCGATAAATAGATACACGTACGGGGTACGGGCAAACCGGTTAAGGGGTTAAGTTTAGGAATTCAATTTTCTTTGTTTAATTGCTTAATTTGAATAATTCGTTTAATTTGAATTTTTGGAATTGATATTTGTTTCTTAAATATCAAATAATTGAAGCTCCCCTGTAATATGATTCTATATAAAATGGTAATATTTAACAGATATTGAATCATTTCTTGAATAGTTTTAATTTTTAATTTTATTATTGATGTACCTTAGTCAAATATCCAGTTGCTTGATTTTAAATAAAAAGAAAAAATTAATCCTTGTAGTTATTATCGAACTTAATTATTTAATTATTGTACGTGGGGGCGTGTGCGTGTGTGTGTACTTCTCAAGAAAACATGACATCTTTGAAATGGTTAAACCAAGCATTTTCTCTAAGAAGCTGTCTATTCTTTACAATCAATCTTAATTACTTATTATTAATATATGTGCCTGTACTACTCGGCGAAACATGAAGTGTGTGTGTGTGTGTGTGTGTGTGTGTGTGTGTGTGTGTGTGTG
>JAOUZG010026676.1:1705044-1719105 GCA_026289955.1 Argiope argentata | reverse complement strand
GAGAGAGAGCGTGATAACATGCTTTGTGTGATTCGTATGTTTCTCAGGGACATGATTGATTTAGAACGTTTGAATTAAGTATTTGCTGAAATAAATTGTTTAGATATTACTACCATCATAAATTCAAAGTTGTGCACCTACAAACATATGATGGATGTACTTTGAATTTATATAAAGGAATAATAAAAAGGAATTCCTCTTTACATTATCTTTTTGCAAAATCTAACTCTTCTTTTCCAATATTTAGCACTTAGCTAACTAAATTTCAGTAGATAGTAAGTTAATAATAAAAGTAAATTAGTAAATTAATTCCTTTAAATTAGTAAATAAAAGTAAATTAATTCCTTTATTCTGTCCTGTAGTTACTATCTTTGAAAGTTAGAAGACTAAGAATTAAGCCTTGATTGCATAAATGAGAAATTTATATAATATGCTATTTAAAAGAAGTGATTCTTTAAATTTTGTCAATACCTAAAGCAAAGCCTGAAATTTAAAACCATAATCCTGGCTATATAAACATTTAAATTTCTTTTCTTCGATATTATTTTTGGGCAATAGGGAAAAATTGGAACTATTATCCAAGCCCGTTCCCTTTCATGCACCTTTCGTAGGCCCCAATTAAAATTTTTATGTTACCTGAAACTCATTCTTGGGGTTTTAGCACTTTTTATCTGAAAGATTTCGAAAGAGTTCTCTCTTAATTTAGAGTCCATTCTTCCTGGCCAGAAAAAGATTCCTTTAGTTTCGCATACAACAATCAATTTCTTTTGAATGATAACGGAATTAAATTACTACGTTGATAAAATTTTCCTTCAAAACATCCTTTAATATATATTTTAATGAGATATAATTGGTTTTTTCAAAACTTTTGCTAAAAAAATAAAATATGTCTTGCTATGTTTTGTCAGTTTTAAGAATAATGATGTTTGAAGCGATCTGTTATAAATTAAAAAATGCACCATATTTCAAACAATTTCCATATTTTGCCAACTAATTGTATACATATACATTTAAAATTGTGTGTAACCTTTAATACATTTATTTCAAACATTAGAAACCCTCCATATCGATTGTTAGGCCTACTTCATAACTGAAACTTTCTTTAGTGTTTTGCTAAATTATATTTTTATAAAAAAAATAATAAACAAGACAAAAGAAATTCATTTTAATAACCAAGCAAAATTTAACAATCATTAATAAATAAAAAAAATCAAAACATAGAAAAGAATTTAATAAAAAATATTAACTAAATAAATTAAATAGGAAGAAACGGTGTTCCATCCTCATGCGTTAACCAGCATTCCTGAAAATGTCATGCACAATAATTAAAAACAAAAAAATAAAAATAAAATCATAAAAATAATCAATAAAATATCATAAATCGAATTAATAAAAGTTCCAAAAGAATTAATTAATTAGAAAAATGAACATAAAAGAATAAACGTTTCACAATTTTCAAAAACTGAACAAATTATTTTATCAATATATTTATGATTTTGAAATATAGCATGAATGCTGTATTTAGATTTTTTATAAATTTACTATAATTGTCTAAAGAATTATCTTTATCTTTTAATCTCGGAAAAACTATATCTTTTTGTGAATATGGCCATCTTTCACATATTTTATTGCATACTCATATTAAGTTACTACATTTTAAGTGAAAAAGCATACTTAGTAATAGAGTCATTAAGTCTCACATACAATTTTTTCTTACATGATGAAACTACTAAATGCATTTAAAAAGAGAGAGAAGTTCATCAAAATAATCAGTCATATCGTATTGAATTGTTTCAGATCGTAATCAACTCATCAATTTATTTTTATTCAGTCATTCTGAGCAGGATAAATGCTTGAGATGAGGAGAATAAATGCTTCATATTTCTCATTTTGTTTTGTTTACTTTAACAAGAGGCTTCAGATATCAGATTTACATCCATTTAAAAAAAACCTCGAATGCTATTTATTGAACTCATGATTCCTTAAAAGCATTTTAATGGAATCTTAATTCTATCTTAATGCGTCCTTTGGAAATTCTAGAACCATTCAAGTTGAGATATGGACTTAAAGGAACTTTTCTACTAAATAAACATTCATTTCTAAGGCATATTTTTTAGCTGAAAATTTCTTGTAATTTATACATTTTAACTCAATTTCTTTGAAAAACTTTTGCTTTTAATTGTAAATTCATAGCTAATCAAAGCTTTAAAGAGGAAATGTTCAAGTTTTTAATGGGCTTTTAAAAAATGGATTTCAAGGAAAAACATTGAAATTTAAAAAAATAATGTCTAGAATTCAGAACCCTTTTTATTTTTTGGAACTCTTTAAAAAAACTTTCAAACATTTTGGAAGCCAATTGTTTTGGCTGAAAGAAACGTGCTAAAACTATAAACTTACAAATATTTATTTCTTCCCCCATGGAATAGCAAAGTTGAATTTTAAAGAGAATACATCACTGTTAGAACAAATTGTTGCATGTTATATTTTCCCAAACATTTTATTGAGGCAAAACGTTAGTTTAGGTTATCTAGATCTGATTTTAAATTGAGGGATGTGATATGTGATTATAGCATGCTGTCATGAAACGCCATATGCCACTGGTGGTTTCAAATATGACATTAAAATTTCGATTGTTTGGCTGAATATAGTTTTTGACATACAGCATTTTGTAAAACAATGACAATACATTTACACTTTTGATTTTGCATAGGCAATTGTATATAGTTTTTCTATTTTTCTAAACTTTAATATTTCAGCCACATTTCCCTAAAACTTTAAAACGCATTAGCAGATATAAAGTCTCTGTTTCCATATCGGTAGCAACAATGCATTATCATCACAACTGTATTTTTGAAATTATCGAGACCTGCACCCGTTTCTAAGATAAGCTTTTAAAAAAATTTCTATAAATAAATCCAGAAACTTCAGTATCAATCATATGATAAGAAATCTTTATTATTATTTTTATTATTTATTTTGCTTTGATGCACCAAAAACTTAGATGGATGGAACAAAAATGTTCAAAATTCAAAATGTTGAAAAATGATATCAAAATTTTATGATTCTAAATATGAAGGAAATATCCAATATTCTAAATATGAAAGGCAATATCTCCATACTTTATCCAATAGAAAATGGCATTTTTGACGTGAGGACGAATGACTGTGTGGTAATCTTTTCAAAGGAAACAATCAAAATATAAAACTTCCATTTATTCGGAAAGGAAAATTCAATTCACAGGTTTCAAACTGAGCAGTTATTTCTGAAAATCATAACAAATTCAACTATTCCAAGAATGTGACACCAATGAGTATTTAAAAACTGATGGATATGAAAATATGCTAAAGTAAAATTTTAAAAACGATAGAAGACAAATCCCTTTAATTTGATAACATAATACTGCTTTTCTTTAATTACGAATTGTTGATAATAATCTAAGAGTTGTAAACCATTTTAATAGATTTATTTCTTCCTTTTTTAAAAATTGGTACCTATATAAAAATGGCTTCAGCTTTTACTGTCAATAACACTCTGAAGAAATAGGCTTAAATTATGGATATCAAAATTCTATGGTTCTAAATATAAACGAAAGAAATAAATTTACTGAGAATTAGGAAATATTGACATAAAGGAAACTTCAAAATATATCGAAGTTTTAGATCGAAAAATAACATGACAGCTAGATTAATAAATAATAAACTGTAGTCAGTATATAAGCACAAAACTTGCGCTTACCAAAGCATATAGGAAAAAACACATCACATTCCCTTAAGTAAAATATTTTATTCAATTCTTGGAACCATTGGAAGAATAATGCATCCAGAAAAAATATCTGGCAATGAAATTCCACGTTGTTTTATTTTTATTCATTTTTTTTCACTCGAAATAGAAAACTACATCCGAAATCAATATAAGGAAACTATCGTGACAAAATTACCGTAAATAGGGCTTTTCTCGAAAAAGAGTAATGCTTGTAAAAAAAGACTAATAAAACATCCATTGTTTTCAAAGGATTTATTACATCAACTAAAAGCCAAAGCAACCACCCAATGGGATTGCTGAAGTTCAAGAATCTGATTATGAATGCGCATAGAAAGGGAAACAACATAAAAGTTAGCAGAAGAAAACAGACAGAATAAATTTATATTTTAACATGTACATTCCTTCGTCGTCTTCAAGACAGCAGTCAGTAGTCATAAGAGATACCGAAAGTTTCTTGCGATGTGAATTACCAGTAAAAGAATTTCGTTGGATTGAAAAAAAATAATTACAGTCTTCGCAAATTAATTCACTATAATTGTGCCAATAAATCTCAAGCTGAGATTAGGTAAGTTATTTAAACTATTTTTCAATGCTTTTAGTTATCGCTAATGTATTAAATAAATTTTCATTGCTACCGATATTTAGAGAGGCGGTATACCGTATAACAATAAACTGTTATTATTCGATTATTTCAGATTAAGTAAATCGAAATAACTTTTTAATCAAAAATTCAATTGCTTTCACTTTTTGTTTAAGTTTTTATTACATGAGGAATATTATTTATTAATTTCAAGTATGGCTTATAAGTTTTCTGTATAAAACAAATATATTCTTAGGAACACTATAAAAATTCCAGTCATTATATTTTTATCAAAAAAAATTCGTAAATGTCTTACACTTATTTTAAAATATCAACTATGGATTTTAAAAAAAGGTTATCTCTATATTTTATCAATAAGTATATGCATAGAAAATAGTTTATATGTATATCTATAGAGAGATATTCATCTTACTTATATATATTATAGACATAGAAAAAAACTCAAACAAAATACACTTTGTAGATATATATAGATAAGTAGATAGAACCAGCAAAATTAAAAGAAAAAAATTGCAGCATTTAAATTAATCTCTTATTAATTTTATTATCTATATTATTATTTATTATTATTTTTTAAAAATCCACTTTTTGCAACTGAAATCTTAAATTTTTATAATTTTTTTATTAAATTTTTAAAGATGGCAAAAAAGAACTCTTTAAAAAAGAAATCTTCAGCTTATTTAAAACATATTCCATATGAAAAGGCATTTCAACGCATTCAAAATGAAAAGGCATTTCAACACATTCAAAAATAATTACCCTTTTGTGAAATGTTCGTTATTATACATAACAAAAAATTTCTTCCAAATTAAATCTAAATAGATTTTTAACACAATTTGAATCTCTTTAGTAAATTACTTTCTTTCGTCTAAGAATCTTCGACTACAAAGTATTTTTACTACATACATTTTTCAATAACACCTTAAAGTTGATAAAAAATGTAATTAAAGTACCTTCTTTTTCTTTAAACAGCACAGAAAATAAAATCAAAACTTAATTCACATTTTTTTTTATGTGTTAGAAGATGAATTAGTTTCACTATTTTAGTTCACGAAACATTCTTTTCGTTAAGGTTAAAATACCGATTATAAATTTATTACAAAGCATTAAAAATTTATTTATTATATTTGCAACAAAATATGAGAAATATAAATCTATAGATATTTGTCATTTAATTCAGGAATTTAATAGCATAAATTTAAATTTTGAATGAATGTGACAAAAGATCTTTCAAGAATAATATAAATAAGTTAATATATTATTGAATAATATATTACTCAAATCTTAATAAATTGTATAATTTATTTTATGCTATTTATTCATATATTAACATATTAATATTACTCATATTTATATTATACATTTCATTTTATTATAAGATATAAGAGATATAAAATGAATTTTTAGAAATTATATGACTTCATGATGAAATAAATTATTCAGTAACTGCTATTAACACAAAAGATTTGCCTCATTTATTTTTGAAAGCTATTTTTGAGATTTTTATATGAGTCAAAGATTTCCAATTGAATGCACATACTTCATGTTATTAATATATTTACTTAATTTGAATTAAGTTATTTGATAATTTCCTTTAGATGTATCAAAGCTAAAAAAACTATATTACCTTTCTATGGAATCGGAAGGGAATTGGATAGGTTTGCTTTGATGGAAATCTGTAAAGAAAAACGCAATTATTAAATTAAATATTGATATCGTTATCCTTTAAATCATTTTATGAAAAGAATTATCATATCATGCCATTACGGCTCTTTAAATTACTTTTTAATTTGCTAGATAAAATTTACTATATCTTATTGGTGTTAGTTCCTTTCAAGTGCAATTGTAATTTGCATTTAATATTAAAATTTAATTAAATATTGATACCATTATCATTTGAATCATTTTATGAAAAGTTTTATCATATTATTTCATTGTGAAAATTCTTTAAATTATTATATAATTTGCAGTATAAAATTTTCTAACTATGACTTGTTTTCTTTAATTCCTTCCAACTATATTGATGAACAGTTATCTGATATAATATTTCTGACAAATGCCTGTATATTAATCACAAATTAATTATAGAATTATTCTAATTGTCGATACTCTTATGCTTTTTAGAGGTTTATTTTAAAGTTTTTGTTTGATATGTCTCCGTAATAAATTGATTATCTTGTGAAGAAATTCCTAAAGTTCAATCATTTTTAAATAAGCATTTTGTACGAAAATACAAGTTAAAACTAAGAACAGACAACAAGTTAGTACTAAGATAGTCAGAATACAAGTTAAAACTAAGATAGTCGACAAGCAAACAATAAGTGAAAATTCCCGAGCCAAAAGAACAAAAATAGCCAACGAATTTTTTTAGCTACAAAATTTACTAGCAAGGATTTATTACATTGATAGGAAATCACAACGTAGAATCCAAAAAAAAAACTCAAAACTCTTTTAAGCATCAATTAAGAATTATTTAAAACGTCTTTAAAATAAAGAAATATTAATACCTTACTGTGAAAATGTTTAATAAGTCAGGGGTAAACGGAAGCTACTAGAGCTGAAACTTGAGCTTAATAATTAGGTTGAAATAAAAATTCCATCAACGCAACTACAGACTAAAATTATATGTAATCAATCATTCCCTTGAGAGACTATCAATTCCTTAGTTCCTGGTGAAAATGTTACATGCTAAAAGTAGAAAATTAAAGAGAACTCCAAAATGACTTAATTTCATGGTGCGTAGATGCGTATTAAAGTCATAAAAAATAAATGACATTAATTAAATTTAAATAAAATCATTAAAAGAAAGTATTTTGTTTGGAATTATAATGAGATTTTACACTGTTTCTTAATCCTTTATCTAATTATCAAAAGAAATTTACTATGATGCTATAAATAAGATTATCCCTCCGAAATTGCACTTTCTTTTAGACTATTCCACTTATCTATACGAATTATCTTATTCTGTTATAAAAAATTCAATATTTTAAAAATGATTATATTTTATTAACTATTAAAAAGCATTTACACATCCTACAATAAGCATGTTTCTGAAGCAATTCAATATAAGACGAATCTACGAAAAAAAAATATTTATTTCTTATTATTACGAAAAGATAAAAAAAAATATTGAAAAAGCAAAATGATTGGTAAAACTTAAAGATAAAATTTCCCTTTTAACTTTATATAAATATCAAATTTGATAAAAGAAAATGAAACCTAAATTTAACATAAAGTATTTGAAGTGATTTTTCCCAGTTCTGCTTAAATGAAAAAGTTCCTTGCCGTAATTCTCCCCAATCCAGTACAAATAAGAAGAAAAGAAAGAAAAGAAAAGTAGATTAAGTGCAAAAAGAACAACAACAACAAAAGTTTCCTCTCAAAAAACAACAACTGTTTTCTCAGCTACGAACTTATGTTCGAAAATAATTCCTTTTTTTCGAATAAAAACATTTCATAAACTTTTCACCCAGGAAAACTAAATAATATCTTTTGCAGAAAAAATATCGATGGAAATTATAAAATTCAAAACAAAGAGAGGAAAAGATGAAGAAAAGAAACTTTAAAAATTATTAACCCTATCTCTCCCTTACCTGTTGAATACTTTGTGATTCTTTAATAGGACAGAGAGATCAAAAGGCAGCTGCGACACGTTCGGTATTCTTCTCGCCGAGTGCGAGTTACTTCGGAAATTCTCTAAATATATTAGCAGCGCTAGCAGCGCCAAATGCTCCTTCGTACCACCAGATTGAAGACGTTCTTCTTATCTCTATTATGCCGTGACGGTTTTTGGCGATGATATTAAGAGATGTGCTTTTATTGCCGTCATCAGAGCACCGGTTCATGTAAAATTAAGTTAGCAGAATTTCTGGAAATAGATTCATTCCAGTGGTAGAAAAATCAGTGTTTTACTCACTTAGGAAACTCTGATTAAATCCGTTGGAAATATATCATCGTATTCTTCAGCATAACTGTTTGTCAATCGTCTTTAAGGATTTTAATATATTTGAATTATCAATTGCTTTAAATGATATTTAGTAAATTTTTCAAGCATAAGAATGGTTCAAATAATTTATGATAATAAAAAAACTAGAAAATTTAAAATATTTTTTTTAATTTTATTCCTAGCAGATATACCACATTAAAAAATAGAAATTTAATACCTTCAAATTTTTAATCAAATTAATTTAAACTATAGGTATTTTAGATATATTTATCCCTTTGTTAGAAATGACAAAAAGTACAAATAGAATTAAAATATACATTTAGAAAAGTACAAAAGAAAAAGAAATACAAATATACAGATAAAATAGATACGATAGATGTAAAATTCAAATAGAATAGATAAGTAGATAAGTACAAATATAAATAAATACACGAACGAAAAAATTTATAATCAAAAATTTAGTAATTTAACTTTTACTACCACAAAATTTTTAGATGCTAAATGCGAGTAAACTTTATGGATTAAAAAGTTCTTTAAAATTTTGTGTATCAAAACATATAACCCAGCTAGAATAATGAATAAGTAAAAAAAGAAAACCATAAGTCAACTTGCATATATATAACCCTTTATAATCATTAAAATGCTGTTGTAATTATTTCAACTCAGGGTTTTCTCTGGCTTTTCAAAAAAATTTTAATATTCATTTACTGAATAATTAGCATTATTAGAATATTATTTATGGTATTTTTAGAATTACTATAATATTATATTTTATAGTATTACTTTAAAAATAGCTAAATGTGGATTTTAAAAATTGCTACTTTTAATAATAGACTATAATTTTAATACCATAACCTTCCTTTAACATTCAATAAGATGAATCTATTTCGTTTTTCGAATCAAGACATCAGTATTTTGTATCTTAAAAAAAGGTGAGGGAAAACAGATGTTAAACAGAGTTTTGGATCACACATTTACCTACATAATTCAGTTTCACAATGACAATACTTTAGGCACGTAGCTAACCCTATACGGAATTTATAAAATTGTATTGAGTTATTGAATATATTCAAATTTTATAGGAAAATGCTTAAATTTCATTCTATTTGGCCAGATGCTTTGTTAAAATTCACACATAAAACACATAGCATGAAAATAGTTGAGCTTAAATAAATTTTCACTAGATGTCTACATATAATATTATGCATAACAATAAACAATGGACTATGAGACTTAATTTAAATATAACACCAACGAATATTTAAAAACTGTTGATTTTGAAACTGCACTGAAGTAAAATTTTAAATTGGACAGAAAATAGATCACTTCAATTTAATATTGGAATAGTGCTTTTCTTCCGTTACTATTTCATGAAATTTTCAAATAAACTAAGTAAAAATCTAAGAATTCTAGAATTTTAGATTCTTTTTTATTGAAATTCTAGGAATTAGAATTATTTCTAGGATTTCTAGAAATAGGAATAATTTTCTATATTTCCTTGAAACTCTGTTTTTAACAACTTATTCTTCAATTTTCGGTATACATTTCATTCTTCTCACATTTTTTTAAAAAAGTCAACAACTAGGTAAGTATGTCTCAAGGTTTTGCCACCAATATCACTTCGAAGAAATAAAGAGATTATATATGTGCTCAAGAAATTCTAAATACGGACATAGAGAGATTTCTGAAGTAGCGTGTCTAGCCGTATGTAGTTATATTTGTAAAAGTTCCTAACTAGTTCTATCCGAAGTCTTCTGCAAAGAAAAAACGGAAGAGAAAAAACTTAAAGGGAAAGAGGATAAGGAAACTAAAAAAAGTGTTTCCTTTTCAAAAAATAACAACCGTTTTCCTAGTTCTTAACTTTTGTTTGGATAACAGCTTCTTTGTCCGAATAAACGACTTCCGTAAATTTTTCTTTCGGAAAATAAATATTATTAAAAAAATTAAATGTCTGTAAAATTTATCAAATTTTGATAAATGGGGGGAAAACATAAAAATCTTTAAAAATGTGAACCCTAGTTCTTACCTGTTCAATAATTAGTATTTCTGGAGTCGGATAGATAAGAGAGATGAAACAACGATGCGTTTGGTACTCTTTGCGTCGTATGCCGCCTACTTGGAAAATTCCCTATTATAAGACGGCGCTAGCAGCGCCACACTAAAGCTCTTTCATACAGCCATATTGAAAATGTTATTCCTATCTCTATTATGTTTTGATATTATTTGCTGATGATAATAAACGATGTCATTTTATTACCTTCATTAAAATAACGTTTTTGACAATATTAAGTTTTGAAAAAGTGTCAGAAATAAATTTAATCCATTCACTCATGTTTCCGTTCCTTATCGCGAATTTTGATACATAGGTAACGATGTGTATCTCACGATATCTGTATACAAAAAAAATTGAATGCTAATTGTATTTTATGAATAATATATTATTTAAATAATTAATTCTTTAAAGGAATATTTGAATTATTTTTAAGTTTTTGGATTATTAAAATAAAATAAGAAATTTTTTTAAACGCGTTTTTAATGTATTTGTAGTTTATTTCTAGCGAATAGCACACACATGAGAAAAACTTTCATTCACAAATTTTAATTTTTTTTTTGGGGGGGGGGCTACTTTAATTTAAAAAAAATTTCTATCCCTTTTCACAAATTAAAATAAAATTGTAACTAAATATAAGAAAAAAAATATTTATTTACGGAACCGTGGTTCCATAGATTTAACTACCTCAATAATTCTAGAAACAATATGAAAGTATTATTTCTGGTTTTCAAAGGTTCTTAATTTCATCGCTTGTAAGATATTAGTAAAACAAATGGAACATAAAAATGAATTTCTGTCGGCTTTCTGGCACAGAGGTAGCGTGACTTCTTCGTGTTCTGGGAGTCCCGGTTTCGGCATGGTTGTTCTTCTGTGAGCTATCTGTGAGTTGTGTGACTGTGCCTCTCTGTAAAAAGGGGCTGTGCAAGCAAATGTGGTGAGTGTGTAGCTTAGTCGTGCTCCTGGCCCTAGTTGGCACTACTTCAAAAACAAGAGACACTCCTTTCGGCTGAAATCTGCTGCTGTATCAGTGGGGGGGGCTTGTCCAAAGACAAGAGCCATAAGTAATAACAACAAAAATGAATTTCTATATACATAATCCTAAAAAAAATAATCCTGAAAATGTGATTGTTATTATCTAGACTCTGATTTTGCGTTGGCGTTTTAAGAAGCTGTAAATAATTATTTGTTTAATTATTGGCATTATTACAGCATTATTTTTGTTAACGTTTTTAGAATAATATTTATTACAATGTTAGAACAATGCTTTAGAATGGGAATAAATACCAACTAATTACAGTATATAACATTCTTATTATGATCCCCATTTAATAGATATATTTATTTAGTTCTTTTCTTCAAAACTTGAATATTCCATTTCTTGAAAAAAAGATATAACAAACTTTTGGAGCTTATAATTACCGTACAGAATTCACTTTTACAATAGTTATAGCTGTCATGGCTATTCCTATACAGAATTTATGGAAATATAGTGAATAGTTTCATGAGCTCGATTTTTATAGATTAAGCAAGTATAGACAAAATGTCTAGAATACCAAAGTTATTTATGAAAACAACCTATGAATTAAATATAACGAACAAGCCAATTGGTAACAATCGATTAATTAAATTAGTACAAAGCTATAGGAATGCTTATTTAAAAACTGTTAAAAGTGAAAATATTATAAAGTATAATTTTAAATCCAACAAAAAGTAAAATATTTGAATTTCAAAAAATCAGCGTTAATTTTCCGCTACGATTGGATAATGTTTTCTAAATAATTTATAATAATCCAAGATTTAAAAATCATTTTTATATCTTTTTATGTTTTTTGTATATTTTTACTGCTTCCTCTTTCTGAAAAATTCAATGTATTTTTAAAATCATTTTAATATATATTTATTTTTAATTTTCAGTATATTTTTATTGAAAAGCCGACCATATATATATTAACGTTTATTTTCATTGGAAATACATGGAATTATAAAAATAAATAAATATACTTTCTAAAAATAAATAAATACTTAAATAAATATACTTTCTAAAAATAAATAAATACTTAAATAAATATACTTTCTAAAAATAAATAAATACTTAAATAAATATACTTTAAAAAATAAATAATATGATAAGAATAACTACATCAAATACCATTCGGAAGACCTAAGCATAGATTACATATAAAAGACAGAAAATAATAAAGCTTTAAATTTTAAAATATATAGGAAGGGGATAAATGTACTAAAAATTTTGGAATATTGAAATATATGTATCTGTAATAGTTCCTAACCATGCCTAATCTATTTAAGATACTAGTTGTAGTTCTCTGATATCTTAACAAAAAAGAAAAAGAATAGATCAAAAAAAGTTTCAATGAAAAAAGTGCAACGCAAACATTTCCATGAAAAGAAAAGAAAGAAAAAAACTGTCTACATAGTTTAAAACTTTTGTTTGGAAACAGATTCTTCTTTAGAAAAAATGCATTCCGCAAACATTCCATCCAAAAAAACAAAAAAAATATTTTTGCAAGAATATTGCATTTCTCGGAATTTACCAAATTCAAAAAAAGACGGGGGAAGAGATAAAAAAATAAGATAATTTAAAAATATTAATACTTGTGTTTACTTGTTGAATGTTTAAAAATTCTGAAATGGAGTACATCAGAAAGAAGCTGGGATCGTTTGTTATTTTTTTTCATCAAGTGTTTGCTACTTGGAAAACATCGTATTATATTTCTTACACAGGTCAAAACTTCTACAGTACCGCCATACAGAAGATATTTTTTCCATGGTTGCTGTTGTTTGTTATTATTTGATATTAAGAGATACACATTTATTGATAGTATCAAAACACCATTTTTAATATTATTAAGTTATACAGATTGTGTGATAAACAACAAAATATCTATTGCAGGAATCACTGTCAAATAAAGTTATTCTCGTGATAAATATTTTCGTTGTTGTAACTAAGAAACTTCTTATAATTTGCTTTGGAAATTTCACGCGTCATAGATTCATCTGGACAGAAATTGCTTGTTACTTGCATTTTTTGTAATAATTTATCTAAATATTTAAATACTTTTAAGGATGTCCAAATTATTTTTTAATGAAGGAGGATTTGAAAATAAAAAACTAACAAGCAAGTTTACAATATTTGTAAATACATTACGTAATATACGTGTTATATACATTACGTAAAATTATTTTTCGGAAAATTGAAATAAAACAAAGGTTCTTTTAAAATTATTTACCTTTTTTAACAATTAAAAGGCAATTATACTAAAAATATATCACAAAATATAAGACTAAATAAGACAAAATATGACTAATAAAAGTATAAATTTTGCCTATTGGGATTTCTAGAAATAATGTAAAGTACTTTTTTAAAAAAACTTTTAATTTTGCATATTAGAATATGTAATAATAAATAACCAGTAAAACAAACATAAATTTTAAATATCTTATATATTCATAGAAATCTTAGATTTTATATTCAAAAAGATGGATTTATTGCTTTTCTAACAATAAAATTGCCTTATTTCATATAAAAATGAAAAATATTGAGACTAAATCAAATTTCGAGCATATAATTACCAAATAGAATTCTGTTTCACTATTGTATAGTAATCTGCTGTCAAATCTATTCTTATATGGAATATATAGAAAATAATTGTATGTGAATATCAGACACATGCACACACA
>JAOUZG010026676.1:1677737-1697372 GCA_026289955.1 Argiope argentata | reverse complement strand
ATTGAATAAGAATGTTCCTGTTGAGTGAACATAACAAACATAAAAAAACACATTGATGCTTATACAATTTTTTATAATTATAATTTTATATTAGTATAGTAAAATCACTGTATAGAATTGTATTTCTCAATTATATCAGTTTACTCTGTTACAACCATTCTAATATGGATTATATGCTCAATTACTGGGTAGGTGAATGAGGTGAACTTTTATCACAAAGCGCATAAATTTGACTCTACATCAAAGGCATAAATTTCCACAATTTCAAATATAAAATATAAAAAGAATTTTAAGATTTCGAAATTTCAATATTTTTCTACAATTATACATATAATCAATCTCTTAATTAAGAATAAATTATAAACTTTAAAATAAAGAATAGCGAATGATTTTAGTAAGAGTACTTTCATTTGAAAAGAACCTTTCGATTACTGTAACTAATAATATGATCTTTAAAAAAAAATTTTAAGTTTTTTTCCGGGTTTACTAGTATATTTTATTTTATTTTTTCTCATAATAAAAAATGAATGACTGGTTAAAAGTGACTTCATATTTGGCTGCCAATAGCAGTCTGGAAAAATATTTATAGATATCTGGTATATAAATAAATAAAAATATAACAATTTAAGATTTTTTTATTTACATATTATTTATTGCAAAATGAAGGAATACATTAATTAAAATTTTCATAACATTGGCACATGAATTTCTATAATTTTTAGCAGTTTTGACTATTTTATTACCCGGAATAGCTTTTGACCACAACCCTCAAATATAATTTATACAGAAGAAAATAGCAATAAAAATATAATATAATGGATACAGTAATAAAAGTTATCCTCTTAAAAATAATCATCATTTTAAACTTTTGATTCAAAGTGGATATTTCTTTCGAATAAAAACTTTTCATTACACTTCATCCGAAAAAGAAAAAAATTATTTTCAAAAGAAGATTACTTTAAGAATTAAAAGTAAGGGATTTAAAAAGGAATTGTCATACACAAAAAAGGGGGAATAAAAATTGAAAAGCAAAATCTCAAAAGTATTAAAACCTGCGCTTACTTGTTGAATACTTATTCTTTCTAATAGGAGAAATCAGAGAAAAATAGTGATATATTAGAGCTTCGTCTTGCGAGTGTCAACTAATTGGAAAAATTTCTCCTTTTATATGATACGC
This sequence comes from Argiope argentata, assembly GCA_026289955.1. Lineage (NCBI taxonomy): Eukaryota > Metazoa > Arthropoda > Arachnida > Araneae > Araneidae > Argiope > Argiope argentata. The sequence goes on along the minus strand of JAOUZG010026676.1, from coordinate 1,696,195 downwards.
TGAGGCGCCTAAACAAAGCAATTCGTTACTAATATATTAAGGTTCTTCCAATTTCTGCTATGTTATACAATTATTTAGCTGTGATATTAAAAGACGTGGCTTCTTTTTTGTAAACATAATACCATTCCTCATAATACTAAGTATTGCTAGAATTATGTTCTTTCCAGTGACGGATGTTTTATTGTTTGTCCAAAATTCTCATAAATCGCAACTGTAACACTCTCAAAGTATCTGTACCTACAAAATTTGATTTCTAACTGTGTTTTTTGACAGTAATAATTGTTAAATACTTCAAGTTATATTCAAATTCACTTTTAAGTTTAATAATGATTGAACAGTCTACAAAAAATAACTTAATTATTTGTATTTTTATTTGAAGCAAAAGCACATTCGTAAGATTGTCAATTAAGTTATTTTAATTTTTTTAAAAATATTAAAATAGAGGACCTTTTATATTTGTATTCCTTTTTCTTTAATTAAGAAATGATTGTCATTGAAAAGCTGAGTTAAAAAATTACTGAAAATGTTGGCAAGGCAAATTTTAATCCCTGTTAATATCTATGAAAATGTAAATAAAAAATTGCATGATTTCAAATGTTCTTTAAATTATTTTGTATTGGAATTTAAACATACACTAAAAGCAACTATCCAATAAATGATATGGAAATCATAAGTGAATTTATTTATGTCGTCTAAAAATTCAAAGACGTTTGTTCTTATTTTGGAATTCAATTTTATATCTGCCCTTTAAAAACTTTAATTTTTTTTTTTCATTTTTACAATAATTACAAATTATGTTACACATTATTAAAAGTTTGCTTTAAAAACTGGAAAAATGTAAGTTAACCACAGAACAATTTTAACAAACAATAAAATAACTGACCAATAAATTCGGAAATAATTAGTGAAATTATTTATATAATCCATAAGTTAAAAGACTATTATGCTTATTGTAATTTTATATTTGCACCATAAGAAAATTTTAAAAATGTTTTTTTTTTTCATCTTGCTTTAATTAAATCATAACTCATTATTACCATATTGGAGTTAGTTTCACATTGAAAAGCACATTGACTAAAGCTGTCATAGTTATTGTGATAGCAAATTTGTGAAAAATATTGAAAAAGGATTGAGGTAGGTTCTTACAGTAATATAAATACTTAAGTATATATCCGTTGTACCAAATATATGGTTAATATTAAAAAATAAAAGGCAGATAAATTAGGGGACAAACAAATTTTGAAAAATGTCTAAAAATACAACGTTTATACTTAAAATTGACCACTTTAAAAGAAATATGGTCTTCTTATACGATTGAATATTTAAAATCCTTGATGCAAATAATATCTTAAAAACTCCTTTTTAATCAACAGAAAACAAAGCACTTTAATTCAGTAAGTGTATTTTTATTCTGACACATCTTGTTGAATTTTGCAAATAATAGTCTGAAAGAACTGAACTCTTTCAAAAAGCTCGTTTCAAGTAGCTGTATATCTTTATTTTTTCTCAGTTTTAAAAAATAATAAAAAGGCAAAATGTCTTGTCTGTCCACTTCAAAAACAGGAACAGAAATATATATAAATAATTTTAAGTTTCTTAAATTTTTATGAAATAAGAACTTTATTATTTACTTACTATTAACTGCAGAAATAAAGATCGAATTTATTTAAAATATTGGGTTACTAACGGATAAATGTTTGTATAAATTTTCATAATTGTACCATTTTTTACCTGGAAAAGCTCCTTTATGTAGTTCTATAATTACTTTCATAAAGATGAAAATGAGGAATGAAAAAGAATGATTAAATATAAATTGGACAACCAAAAACCAAATGGCGTTGTCCAAATGGCGCCATAAGTGACAACAACGTCTCATATTAATAAATAAAAATGTCACATATTGAAAAAAAATTGTTTATAATTTTTTGCTAAATGGTGGGTAAATTTACTGAAACTTTTATAATGTTGACACATAAACTGCTGTAATTGTTCCCAGTTGTAACTTGTTTTCAAAATGTCTTTCGACCATAACTCTCAAATATGTTTTGTAAAGAAGAAGAGAGGAGTAAAAATGGTAACATTTAAAAGATCCAATAAAAAGGCATAGCTTAAAAATTAACAACCATTTTAAACATTCATTTAAAAACAGGTACTTTTTTCGAATAAAAACATTTCGTAACATTTCACTCAAAAGCAAGAAGAAAATATTTCCAAAAAAAGACTATTTTAAAAAATAAATTAAAAGAATTGAAAATAAAGAATTAAAAAAAATGCTATATACAAAAAAAACCAAGAAATAATTTAAAAACATAACCTCAAAAATATTAACACTTCCGCTTACTTATTGAATACTTATTCTTTTTGACTGGAGAAATCAGACAGAAAATGCGATCTGTTAGTATTTTGTCTGGCGAGTGTCGGCTAATTGGAAAATTTCTACTTTTATATGATACGTTGGCAGCTCCTAACCAACGCAATTCTCTAATATCTTATATTAAAGATGTTCTTTCTATTTCTATTATGTTATATAGTTATTAGGCTGTGATGTTAAAAGATGTAACTTTTTTGTAAACATAATACAATTTTTCATCACAGTAACAAATGCTAGAATTATTTTCTTTCCAATTATGTTTACATTGTTTGTCAGTGAATGATTTCGGGAAATGATTTCGGGACGGGGGGGGGTACAAAACTCGATTGCTAATTGTGTTTTGGGACTGTAATTTAAATAACTATTTATTGATTCAAATTATATTCCAATTTATTTTTTACGTTTAAGAAAGATGATCAATGCGTGAAAAATAATCTGAATGTTTTGAAATCTCTGCCTGATGGTGACCCTTTAAAATTCTATAACTAAAGATTGAAAGTGGATTTATCTGGTTTTTAAAGCGAAATTATTTAATTTGTGTCCTTTGCAACAAACACATCGTAAGATTCAAAGATAAAATACAGAGCTTAAAAATAATAAAGACAATAAACAAATTTTTAAAAAAATGCCCGAAAATACCGTTTATGCATAAAACGTCCAATTAACATAAAATAACTATAACATAAAATAACTTAACATAAAATAACTATGCATAAACGTCCAATTAACATAAAGATGAAAACGAGGAATGAAAAAGAATGATTAAATATAAATTTGACAACCAAAAACTTTTCCTTTCGACTATGCGAAACTTTTCAAAAACTGTACTCTTTTGTTTAGAATCAATTACTAGCATCGAATAAACACTTTCCGTGAATTTTTTGTCCAAAAAACGAGAGAAAAAATATTTTTAACCAGGAAATTTCTTTCAAATGTATTTATAAAGTATAAAGTATAAAATTTATACGAGCGAATACTTAAAACATTTGGTGCGGAAAATATCCTACAAAACAATTTCAACCATCATAAAACAAATCACGTCAATTTTCCAAAAGCAATTTCCTTTTGACACAATATGTCAAACCTTCTAAATAATTTTAATAATAATATAAGGGCTCTAAACTAATTTAAATTGTTTCTTTCCAGTTTTTGTACATACCATATTTTTTCACATTTGGAAAAATCAGTGATAAGGCAAAAATATCTTCATATTTCGCAACCAATGACAGTCTGAATAAATACGCATAGATTAATCTAACAACTTTAATGTAAAATCTAACGACAAATAATCATATTCTAATTCTTCAACAAAATAAGTTTAACCTTCACTTTTTTTTCAAAGAATCAATGTTTTGTTTCTTAAAACAAATATTCAACAAACTTTGATACTGCATCATTGCACTGCATCATTACTGTATAGAATTTAGCTTCGCAATGATGAAATAGACTAAGTCATAGAAGTCATAGATATTCTGATATGAATTTATAAAAACTTATTTTTTGGGTTTGTGTTAGATTTTTATGGCGAAGTGCCTAAATATGTGTCTTTTGATTTAATACTTGTTAAAAATTCAAAGATAAAATACAGAACATAAAAATAATAAAGAGAAAAAATAGATTTTGGCAATGTATCTAAAAGCATTACTATTATACACAAAACTAAACAGTTAATTAAGAAATATAGCATTTATTTCATACAGACGAATATTTAACCCCTTGGTTTGGAAAATATCCGAAATAAATTTTTAACCAAAAAAAATCACTTGAATCTCCTAAGTGTGCTTTCAGTTCGACAAAAATCGATAAGTATTGTTAATAATAAACTGAGAGCTCTTGACTACTTTATACGACTCTTTTTTCAACTATTCAATGCGGGGTTTTTTTCACAGTTAAAAACAATCAATGACTAGGAAAAAAATAACTTAGGATTTGACAGAGCACTTCAAAGACATACGCAAGAATCATATAAATAAATGAATAAAATATAATATAAATAATTATAATTAAAATAAATAAATAATAAAACATATAATAATAAGTAAAATAAATTATAATACTTTAAAAAATAATAAATAACTAATAAAATAAATAGTAATGCTAAAATAATTTATAAATAACTAATAAAAAAATTATAATACTAAAATAATTAATAAATAACTAATAAAACAAATAATAATACTAAAATAATTAATAAATAACTAATAAAATAAATAATAATACTAAAATAATTAATAAATAGATAATAAAATAATTAACAAATAACTAATAAAATACTAAGAACTTTTTTTAATTACTTATTAAGAGATTTTTTATTTCTTATTATTTATTGTATAAGGAGCGGACAAATTTAAGGTAAACATTGAATTATTTACAACCAAATATATTTGCAAATTTTCTTATTTGTACCTATATTGATCTGGGAAAGTACCTTCATATAATTTCCTAATGATTTTTATAAAGATTAAATTGAGAAGTATAAAGGAATAATTAAATGTAAATAGGACAACCCAAAAAATTATTCTTTTAAGTATGAGTACCGTTTCATAAGTTTTAATTATTTGATTAAAAGAAATTATTTTTTATGAATAAAAACATCCCATGTCTTTTTATGCGAAATTTTAAAAACTCGGGTGAAAATTTCTTTCCAAAATTTTTATCAAATTCAAAGTAGACGGTGGAAGAAATCAAAAGACGAAACCACAATATTATTAACACTTCCGTTGTTGAATATTTATATTTTCTGAAAGGAATAATCGGAGAAACGCTGCGACAGTTCGGGGTTCGTCTGACCGAGTGTCGGCTACTGGAAAAAAATTTGCGCTGTATGATGCGGTGACAACGCCGAACAAATGCAATTCTTTACGACCATATTGTAGATATTCGTCCTATCTATATTATATAAAAATCTGTTGCTGATATTATTGTTTAAATCCAATTCATGAGAGATAATGGAAATAAATTTACTCCGGCGACAAATGTTTTCATCATACGTTAAGAATTCTTAAAGCTGGCAATGGTAACGGTATCCGTAAATTATCATTATTTGAATTCATGTGCATTTTCATTCATCATTATTTAAATACATAATGAGTTCCAACCCTACTGGAGTTTAATTTATTAAATAACTAATGTAAATATTTTAAAAGATAATAGCCTTCATGCTAAAAGTATTTATATTTTTGCTTCAAGCGAAATCGTCATTTTTAATAAGTTATCATTTACGTTATTTTCTGAGAAAATAAATGTAAAGCTTAAATGTATAGCTTAAGAATTTCCATAGATTTATTTCTTTTGCTTTTTAATTTTAAAAGGGTTCTAAAGAAATTTACGACCAAAAATATTTACTTACAAGAGATCAGCATTATATATTTTAATACCTCAAAAATTTTGCATTCAGTATGCATAAACACACACACACGTGTGTGTGTGTGTGTGTGTGTGTGTGTGTGTGTGTGTGTGTGTGTGTGTGTGTGTGTGTGTGTGTGATTTATACAAAATCATATGCAGAAATCCTAAATATAAAATTTTAAGAGATTTTGAAAAGCTCTTAAACTTTTTTTCGACTTGAAAATGTGGAATATATGATAATAATAACTAGCCAATAAGTTATATGCTAATCATAAGTAACTTTTTATGAATTTAATACAAAAATTAAAAAGAGTTTGGGCTTATTTGGATTTTAATTTTATATTTGGTCTTTAAGAAAAATTAAAAGCCATTTGTCACATTTTTACAATTATCATTTTTTCAAATACCTTTTTAAATTATAGCATTAAAAAGTGGAAATATATGAAAAAACTATAGAATATCATTTTGTTTTCTAGATCATCTATTATTATTAACCAAGTTGAACTTTTTCTGTTCTTAGATTCAAAATAAAATCGTTATACTTAAAACAATTTCTGATACCGAAACAAATCTGAAGCTTATAATGATCTTATAAAATTATGTTTTGAAAGAATGATATTGAATTATATTGTCATATCTATTCTGATATGGAAAATATCAAAAACTAGTGATTAGATGATCGAAATAAATTATTATAACATAAATTCGATTATAATGCGACAAATGCATATACAAATTTCTAATATAAAATACAGAATCTAAAAATAATTAAAACAAAGTTTGATATTGAATCAAATCTGGGTAATATAATTACCGTATAAAAATTATGATTCTCAATTATATCGACACGTCTTTTCTGATATGGAAAATATGAAAAATTAGTTTTTAGATGAATGAAATGAATTTTTATCACAAAGCACGTAAATTAGTTTACAATGTGATAAATACATGCTTACATTTCAAATATAAGATCTAGAATATAAGAATAAATAAAACAAACATTCATATTCAAACAAATTCTGAGCATATAATTACAGTATAAAGTTATGTTTCACAATTATATTGAATTATTCTGTCTCAGCTATTCTGATATGGAAAATACGAAAAATCAATCCTTGGATGAATGAAATGAATTTTTATCACAAAGCACGTAAATTGGATTCTAATGCGACAAATGCAAGTTTAAATTTTTTAATATAAAATAATGAACTTAAAAATAACTATGAGGTCACACAAAATTTGACAAAATGATCAAACGCGGCTAATTTGAGGATATAAATTACTAACGATTTAATATACGTATTAGAAATTTTATAAGAACAATTATTGAACAGCTTTTGGTTGTGAAAACTTGCTAAATTAAAATTTTTAAACCTATTGAAAACTAATCGCTTGAATTCGACAACATAAATCAGCATTTTTACTTAAAGTTTTGATAAAATGCTCTGAATAATATAGGTAATAGATAAGAGTTCTAGCCCATTTTTGCAGTTTGTTTCTCATCTTCGAAATAGATATTTTATTGGGTTCTTTTTTTAAAGCATGAATCGTGATAATAATGGTTAGTTTTTGTTACCAAAACGCTTTGAAGGTCTTATACTAGAATACAGCATGGTTATAAACATAGGAGAAAAGGACTAATTTAAAGAAAATGTTTGAATATTGACAAGGAAATAGCTGTAAATTTCGTACCCTTTCCCCTAGTTTTATATGTAAAGTCTTTTATCCGTTGTTCTCCAAAATATTTTACAAAACAGAACAAGAAAAGAAATCGAAATTAAATGTAAAATTGTCATGCAAATAAGTTTTCCTAGGAGAACACAAATATTGTACAGTATTGATCAATATTCGCAATATTGTTTAATATTGTAGAATATTGTTTGATATCATATAATATCGCACAATACTGTACAATATTATGCAACAGGATCTGCTACTTGGGCTCCTTTAAAAATTAATAACTTTTTTAAATATTAAACATGTGTTTTCAATCAATTACATCTTTCGAATAGAAACATTCCTTAAAATTTCATCCGGAAAAAGAAAAAAAAATCCGGAAAAGAATTAAATGTTGTTGTTGTTTTTTTAAAAAAATATTTATCGAATTAAAAAAACGACTTATTGAAAAAAGTAACCTTGACATTTTTAAGACCTTCGCCTACTTGCTGAATATTTATATTTTCTGTTTGTTCTTCCGGCCAAATGTCATTTACGTGTAAAACATCCTATATATATAAGGGTTTGGAAATGTCGAATGAACGAAATTCGTTTCTAGCATATTGAAGATGCTCTTTCTATCTTTACTATATTATGGTATTATTTAGCGACAATATTAAAAATTGTGATTTCAGTGCTTTGATCAAAACAACATTTCTCTAGTTGTTAAGAAATGTTGGAAATAAATTCATAAAAAGACGGATGTTCTCGTTATTTATCAAAAATTCTGATAACTCACGTTAATTACGAAAATGAGTTCACAAAAAATTATTTGCTAAACCTTTTATGATTGTAATTTCTTTAAATATTTAATTGCCTTACATCATGTGTAAGTTAATTATTTTTATTTAAAGATGACATGCTGTTATAAAATTTTAAAAATCATGCTTACTTAATGTATCTGTATTTTTTTTCCAAGCGAATGGATAACATCAAACAAAATTATTAATTACTTAACTTTTGAAAAAAATATTTAAAATAAAAGCTCTTTTAAATTTTAATATGTATTGTTTTAAATTAAGAAATAAAAATCTTAAAATATGCAGACCAATTATTTACTAAGGAGAGCTCAACAATTCAAATTTTATTGTCTCATAATTTCCAGAAGCAATAGGTATTTTAAATTTCTAGCCTTGAAAAGCTCTGTAAATTTGTTTTGTTAGAATTTCCAATATCGAAAACAAACTTTGCAAAAATATAATAAACTCAAATCACAAGTGAATTTATTTCCATGGTTTTAAAATTAAAATGCGATTGTTTTTATTTATGCAATGCTTTTGTAAAGCCTCATTAAGAAAATTTAAAAATTATTTATTACATCATTGTTAATTATTATTATTATTATTTATTACATTATTTTAATTTTTATAGTATTACATTATTAAATCATTTCTTTAATTGTGGTATATGCAAACTAATTAAGTAGTATCATTTTTTCTCATTTAATATTCAAAGTAGATTTTGTCAATTATTCCCTTTAGAACATTAATGTCGCATTTATTGCAAAAACTACGTAACAAGCTGTTATGCTAACAAATTTTAATGCTGGAATTCAGTTTCATAAGGACATTAACCTATGTTGCCATGGCTGTTTTCATATGATATCCATGAAAATATAATAAGCTTTTATTGAACTATATTTTTATCGTAAAGTAACAAAATATGTTTCTTTTGCACCAAATATATGGATATATTCAAATGTGAAGCACAGAGAATTAAAATAAAAAAGGAAATAAACAAATTTTGTCAAAATTTCCCAAACATACTAAATTTATACATAAAACAAACGAGTGAATTAAAAAACATAGTATAAATTTTATAAAAATGAATATTTAAAAACGATTTGCTGTGAGAATATTCCAAAGAAAAAATTAAATTGACAGAAAACAAATAATTGAAATTTGATAAATCAAATATGTTTAGTTACCGATACAATTTTCTATATATTCTAAATGATGGTAATACTAATCTTTCTCTCTTTTCTTAGGACTTTAATGATTAATTAAAAAGGATTAATCTTTGTGGTGCCAATAATATCGTCAAGAAAGACACAAAAAATGTATAAACAAATAAAAAAAGTTCTGGACTTGTAAACAAATATGAAGGAAACGAATTTACTGAACTGTTTTATTGACAACCAGATCTATCTATTAAAATTTATACCTAGTTTTATCAATAAAAATTCTAAACCGTAACTCCTCAAAAATTTTATAAAGAAGAAAAAAACTAGGACAAACAATTAAACTTGAACAATATGGTTAAAGCAAATTCTCCTTAAAAGAAATGACCATTTTTCCAGATTAAATTTTTGTTTGGAAATATATTTTTCCGAATAAAAACATTTAATAAATTTTTCGTCCAAAAATTGAAAAAATATATTTACAAGAAAATTTTCTTCAAAAGCATTTATCCAATTCAAAACAAAAGCAGAGAGAGTTGAAAAACTTTTAAAATGTTTAAACGCTCTTACCTGTTGAATACTTTTATTTTCTGCTGGAGAGAGAGATCTAGAAGCTGCGATACGTTCGGTTTTCTAGGCGAGTGTGGCATCTAGGAGCATTTCCTCCTACTAGCAATGCGCTGGCAGCGCCGAAGAAACGCAATTCGTTCTACCATTTTGAAAATATTCTGGAAATGCGTAAGTAGGAGTCGTTTACACTGAATGAATGGTTGACATTCAAAGAATAAAGTACAGAGCATAAGAATAATTAAGATATCAGACAAAGTTCGATAAAAAGGGCTAGGAGAATGAAATTTAACGAAAACAAACGACCAGTTATTTGAAATATATAATACAAATGTTAGAGGAAAGAACATTAGAAGAACTCTTGATTATGAAAATCAAAGCGTACAAAATAAAATTTTAAAATCAACTGAAAACAAATCATTTGAATATTAAAACATAAATATGCTTTCTTTCTAATAAGATTACATGAAAAACTCTAAGTAATAATGTAAAAGTTGTTGATTGTTTTTACACCTCATCTTTCATGCATTATTTATCATGTTCTTCTTTTAAAATGTCAATCATTTGTTAAAAATTATTGAGAAAAGACTTATATAACCATAGAATATACATGAAAACATTAAAATTCATACTAACAATAATAATGTTTTTCTTATCTTCTGAATTTTTTATCTTATCCAGTTCTATTTAATTTGAATTTTTGAATAATTTAGATTTTTATTTAGGTTTCTTAATTACATATTTAGTTTTCGAAGGTCCACTGTGATACGATTATTCTTTGAATTAGTAATGTTTTTCATTTTTATGATTGACTTGCCTTTACAAAAAAACTTTAACGGGTTAATTTCAAATAAGAACAAAAAATTATTTCTAGTCGTTACTATCGAACTTAGTTTCTCATTATTAACTCTGTGTGTGTGTGATCTCTTGTAGCCATTTTTTTTTATCAACAACTATGGAAGTCGACATACATGTAATATAGAGAGTAGTAATGCACAACTTTAAGCTTTTTTTTTTAAATTTAACTCATCATTAAAAATGAAACTGTATTTTGACCTTTTTCTACGATAACTCCCGAAAATATTACTGAGCAAAAATAAATTTCATCCTTTTCAAAAAAATTTTAAATTGCCTTTATAATATTGCCAACCCAATAGTCGTAGAGATTCTTCCTGAAATTTTCGCCATTTTTAAAAAATATTTTTTACTTAATTTCAAAACATTAGATTTCATTGTTGACCTAAAATTCAAGCTACTTTAATTATTTCAGACAACATTTAATCGTTTGGGAATTTTTTTTCCATTGAAAAACTAATGAAGAAGGCTTCTGTTTAATTTTGTATAGTTTACAAGAACAAATAAAAAAAGGGGATGATACAGTACCTCAAAATTAGATGAGCCACGCAATCAAGTTTTTCATATCATTATGATATCATGGGACAATTACCCTTTGGGAAGATTCATGAAAACAATGAATAGAAAATGTGAAAGACATTTAAAATAAAGTGGCTTTAATATCAGACAATTTGGTGGAACTCTGGATATGAAGTTATATCGACAAGATTTGACAAAAAATAAATATAACCAATATCTCCGTCAAACCAGATGGTCACCAAAGACAGCTAGTTGTAAATATAAAAAAAGTGGGATTCATTTACTAAAAATTCCAAATATAAATGAGTGAGTATCATGAGTAGGCTTTCCAAAATATTTTATAATGAAAAAAGAGAGAGAGAGCTTAATATTAAAGAGGCCAACTAAAAATAACAGTTATTACACTTTTACTTGATAACAAGCATTTATTTCAAATAAAAATATCCAAATGCAAATTTATAGTTTTTTCAAGCAAGTTTTTTTTTTTTTTCAAAAGAATTTATCAAACTGAAAATATATACAAAAATATTTAAAAATTAGAAATTTTAACAATTCTTGCACTTTCTCTTGCCCATTGAATATTTATATTTACTATTTGAAGAAGTCAGTGAGAAATACTAGTAACGATGTGTTCGGTATTCTTGTCGGCTTCTAGGAAAATTTCCTACTATACTTGATGCTCTGTCAGCGCCCAACAAACATCATTTGATTCCACTATATTGAAGTTGTTGCTTTTTTATGTTTACTGCGCTGTGATGTTATTTGGCGATGATATTAAAAGATGTGCTTTTATTGCTGTGAACATTATTCTATTTTCCATGACATTAAGAGATGCTGTAAATAAATTCCTCCGAGTAACGAGTGTTTCCTTTGTTTATCACTCGGAATTCTCAGATACAAATAACTCGCGACATTAACTGTCTCCCGGTATCTATAAACGCAAAAGATCGTTTTGTTAGTTGTGTTTTATTATAAGGTTTTATAAAAATGTTTAAGGGATTCAAAAGATATTCGAGTTAAAATTTTAGAATAATTAGAATAACGTACATGTTTTGTGATTCTATTTCTGGCGAATGGAATATATAACCAGAAAGTATAACTGCCTTGCTAGGTATATGGAACTTAACTGGTGATTTGTCGAACAATAAATTGTTCTGTAAAGTAAACGATAAACATGTCAAGCAGCCAACTGACAACACAACTTTTCCATTCACATGTCTACGTTTCGAACCAACCATAAAAATTGAGAAAATTTCGAATATAAACCATTAGAAATGACCATCAAAGCCACGATCTTAAAACACAAAAATTTTATGTTTGTTTATAGAAAATCTATTCAATACTCATCAATCGTAGATCCATCGAAATATTCATCTTTCACTTACCAGAATATATAAATAAAATTAGAAAAAAGATCTGTTAATTTTTAACCATGCATTCGAATCCAAATGCTTTTTTTTTATTGATATTGTTAATAACAGATCCAAGAATATCAAGTATATTTCAAAGGGTTCCATCCATGAAAACCCTTAGGAAAATACTTGTTTCTTGTTTCGTCATATTTTTGGGTTTCTATAAACATAACATAACATGGCCGCGTTGTGGACGGGTGTGCCTTGTCCACGTATTTTGAAAATAGATCCTGCCTCCTTGGAAGAAAATAAAACGAAATTAAAAATTCGAAATTCTCCCCTGTCTTCAAAATTGCCTTCTGCTTCCAACAAAATTTATGTGTTACCTAAATTAATTTTTCCCAGATTAAAGCGTCATGCGAACTGATTCGGAATCCGTAAAAATATAATATTCTTATTTTAAATTCTTTATCTTTCATGTAGCTTTTAATGTTATCATCGCTACATACACAAAGACGTTGGTGTTACTCAAGAATGCTCCCCTTTTCCATTTAATTCTATCGGATCTATTTAAGCTTACAAACTTCATGCAACTTTACACATGCAACTCATCACACATTTTCAAACCAATAGTAAAAATCTGACGTTCTGATAAACTAAGATTGATTCCCATTCTTCATGGAATTCGAATAGATTTCTATTGCGGTAAAATTTTATGTAATATAACCAAAGTCTTTAACGCGTTAATGAGGGACTTATTTCATAGACTTTTTTTGCAGTGAGAAGTTATTTACACCTAAAGTAATAAAAGAAGATCTCTTGTCATTTGTAGATTTTTTATTGGGTCAAAATGGCCTATTTAGAAATTATATGAATCAGAAATTTTCAATTACAAATAATTATTTACACAATTTTAAATAATTATTTGGAGATATGAAATTTCTTAAAACACTGAAGCATATATAAAGCAACACTACAGCCGTGGCACTAAAATATCGCTTCTTCCTTCAAACCGTTTGATTAGCGTAATTTACAATTCTTGATTACATTTGCTCTTGAAGAATTAGGTGATATATCTGTAAAATGTTTCTCGGAGGTCTTGGTGTCAAAGTAGGACGCTCTGTGCGAGCAGATGAAGAATACGGCTTCTCCATATTTCTTGACACTTTTTCAATTATTTTTCGTAAATAATTTCTTCATAAAGATCATTGTAAGCCATATTTTAGAAGAAAAGGAATCAGTTTCTCAAATACACGAATATTAACAAGCGAATTATAATATTATTGAAATGTAAAAACTCACTTGTTGTTGATGTTGTTTCTAATGGCTCTTGCCAAGTACAAGCTCGCTGAGGTAGTCAGTGATTTAAGCCTAATCAGCGTCTCTTGTTTGTAGTAACGCTAACTAGGGTCAAGGGTAAGACTTTTGCTACTCATTCATCCCAATCGCTTGCACAGTCCCTTTTCACGCTGTGGCACATTCACACTCCTTACAGATAGAACACAGAAGAACCACAATGCCCGAACCGGGACTCGAACTTGGAACGCCCAGAACATGACGAAGACGCGCTACCCCTATGCCAGGACGCCGTCATAATCAATTGTTCCCGACAGATTGTACAATGTCTATATCATAGTTAAAATACTAAGATGGCGTGAGAAATTAAACTGCGCAAACGTTTCTAAATAGCCCTTTTAGTGTTTTAATAAGTGAAAACGACGTAAAATACTATGATGAATTTGCATATGATTTTTAAAAAATTTCATAATAACTGGAGAAATTCACTTAACTGGTTATGAAGAAATATTTCGTCATACCCGGTCAGATTAAAAAGCATTTCTCTGTAAACGACCATCAAATGGATATCCCCCTAAAATAAATTGTATTTACAATTTCATATTTTACCGATTGGTCCTAGACAAAAGACACAATAAGAATTCTAAGTATTTCAGAAAAGACATACAGGTTTTTGCAGTTTAAAGCAACATCTGCATTTGTATTTGCACTTTGTATTTGCAAGTGTACTTTGCTTAGTTTTCACTAAATTATGATATAAAATATGTAATTGAGTTACCCTGACCTACTCAAAAACATGTAGTTAAATGGAATGATTCGGAAGTTGCGAAAGTAATAGACGAGTACTTTAGTTGAGTTCTAAGGGACATCGCCGGCAACGGTACAATCCTCCCTTAGGAAGTATGTCCTAAGATAGACAGCTCAACCTACCCTTTGTGTATCCACCACAGAGGAGAAAACCAACCACTAAGCATTTTGCAGTCTCACATTTTGAAATGCGTTGCTGTGCATCAACAAAACACATAAGAAAAATTACCTATGATTGATTTAATTAATATTTGATCAATTTAATTAAAATAAAGGATTTTTTTGCATTTAATTATGTTTTTGAGCAATTAAAAATAATTACAAATAAAAATGCGAACTGAAATATTTCCTGGTAAAAACCTATCAGTATACTTTTTTTTATATACAAGGTGGGAAAAAAGGGATTCCAGCTCTAGCGTCATCCTCATCATCTAACCGTGGTTCAAAATTACGAAATCCATTCCAAAATAGCTCTAGTGCTGCTTTACTACGGGAATTTAATAAAACTAAACATGGTTAAAATTTCATATCAAAGACATCAATTTTATACATAAAATCGTCTAGCTAAATAAGAAATATAGTCTCCTAACATATGGAAAAAAATATTAAACGCCTATTCAGATAAATATACTATGTAAAAATTATTAAACCTTCAGAAAATAAATCATTTGAATTTGATAAGTGGACCTTCATTTTGAAACTAATTGCTAAATATTCTTAGTAATATAAATAATTGTTGGAAAGCTCTAGATTATTTTAAACAGTTCTTTTCCAAGTCTATATATCCTTAATTTTTCTTCTGATTTTAAAATATCAGCAACTAAGTAAGAATATGTTCCCAGAATTCTCTGCGAGTAACTACCTGAAGAAATACACAGAGATAATATAAAACTCATCAAGAGCAATGAGAAATTATTTATTACATGAATATTAATAATAATTATTCTTAATTACATAATTAAAGTATTGATTTTATTGTTCTATTAGCTAACGAAAATCATTTTCTTAGCATAGTGCTCATTCAATAATCAACCAGAATGCTTCAAAATACAATGCATTTATTTACTTAAAAATACAATTTTTTTGAAGTGCTTAGATAACAAATTATAACAATTTTCGAAAGCATAATGATGGTACAGAATCCAGTTTTTTGATGATATTGACGTATGCAGTCACAGCTATTCAAGTATGGAATTTATGAAAATCTAATGAGGGTTCAAGATCTAGACTTCCATTTCGAAGTACTTAAAAAGGAATTATCTGCTTAAAATGCCTGGTTAAAATAAAAAAGATAAAATACGTTGCCTGACGATTATTAAAAGATTAAATAAATGTTTTATAAAAAAAATATCTAAAAATACCAAGTGTATGCACAAATCAGGATTCTATAAAAATCAGGATCAGAGAATCAGGATTTTATAAAAATTATACAAAAATACATTTAAAGTTCTTAGAAAAATTTACAGTTTTTAAAATAACCTAAATGTTTTAAAAAAACAGACAGGAAACAAATATCTTGAATTGGATAACATAAGTACACTTTAGTTAGTAGCAGCAAAAATTTTAACCCTATCTAGTTCTAGCTTTGAACGTTCTTAACCGTAGCTTTCTAAAAAAGTTATATAGAAAAAGATAAGAAAAAACTGGACATATTATGGACTTAAAAATGCTCTTTTATTTAAAAAAAGCCAACCATTCTTCTAGGTCAAACTTTTGTTTAAAAGTATTTCTTCTTTTCAACAAAAATATTTGATAATTTTTTTCATATAGATACGAATAAATATTTTTAGCAAATATGTTTTTCTTTAAATTGATTTCACCAAATTCAAAACAGACTCAAGAAAAAAAAGAAGAAAAAGAATTTTAAAAATGTTAACACTATCGCCTACCTATTGTATATTCCGTTATTCTTTAAAAGGACAAATTAGAAACAAGATGCAATATGCTTTGTATTCTTCTCTTTGAATGGCAGCTCCATACCATATTGATCTTTTCTTTATCCCTACTATGCTATATTACTTGGCGATGAAATTAAAAGACTAGTTTTTATTCTCTGTATCAAAATACAAATTCCTACATAACTAAGCCATGAGAAGTGCTGGAGATAATATTCTTTCCAATGATGAATGCTTTCATTGATAATCACCTCACTGATAACTCATGATTATAATTATCTAACGATATCTGCTCACACAAAAATTCTTTGCTAGCTGTATTTGCTTCATTTTACATTTTAAAATAATTGCTCCAAACTATATTGAAGTTAATCTATTTAACTCAAAAGATGATTTAAATATTCTATAAATATGTAATAATAAATAATAATAATAATCAGGAAATTTAAGGTATTTTTAGTTTTATTTCTATAAAATGGACTACATTTGAAAAATTATCGCTTAAGTAATTTTTTTGGTAAATTAATGAAAAAAAAATGTTTTTATAGGTTTATTTTTTAACTGCAAATTAAAAAATAATTTTAATCTAATCTACGACCGAAATATTACCTGGTGAGAGTTTACCTATACAAATTTATGATTTCAAAATTTCTTAAAGAATATTCATATAAAAATTCTGCTCTTTAAAAATTATCCCTTTTTAATTTCTTCACCATATTCTTATCAAATTTGGCGCTGCAAATGTCACATTTCATTCCTTGGCGCTCTCGAACATCAGTGACGTTGCTGGCAACCTAGCGCATGCGTCCATCCTCCCGTGGATAGTAGGCGGCTCTTATATCGTCAGAGCGGAATGGCTTAACGTTGGAGAATAGGTTTGGCGGAATTTCTCGAAACAATGTGCAACCTTGCAATTTTTAAGGTAAAAAAAAATAATGGGCTCATTATTAGAGATCGCAGAATAACTGCTATTGTTTTGAAAGTTGCTGCTGTGCTTACGTGGATTCGATTTTGGATATTACTAGTAAGCTTCGAATTAAAATTTACGAGGATTTTTTCGATTAATCGATTTCAAATAAAGGAAAACTTGCAAGCAGCATAAGAATTATTGTAGCTTGGAACGTTAGTCATGAAACTTTAGTAATTATCATTTTGAAAATCATTTGACACAGTTTGTTTTTTCTGAAACAGTATTGAAGGAACTGCATTGCTAATAAGAGGGAAAGTCTAGTAATATTTTTCCTAGACGGAAAAACGTCATGGACATCATTGTAAATCTGTTTCAAATTACATGTACAGAGTAAAAACGAGAAAATTGCTTTATTTAAAACAGCTTAAATTTTCTATCTCAACATTTTTCCTACCATTGATGAAAATTTTTATTTAGCTTTTTTGATCTTATCTTTTAAGATGTTAAATATTATCTTAAATTAGATACTTTTGTGCTAATAATAATTTTTTCTTTTAAAATTATTCGGATGATGACCAAACCATAAAAATTCCATCTATTTACTAGAAATATCCGCTATATTTATAATAAGTTTTCTTATAAATATAACGTTCAGTATTGACTATTAAAGAAATATCAATTATTTAGTTACATTTTGTTCAGATGTAACAGCTATCTCTTATTTCATGTCCATATGGATTCTAATTTATTTCTGATTTATTATTGTGCAATTATTATTATTTACAATAATTTTAAATGGTTTAATGGGTTTTTTGATGGTTAATGGTTTTTTAAAATGGTTATTTTTGTTAATGGCTAATTTAGAGAATTATTGATTGAATTATTTTCTGAAAAAGTTATATATATATATATATATATATAT
>JAOUZG010026676.1:1648206-1673065 GCA_026289955.1 Argiope argentata | reverse complement strand
TGTGTGTGTGTGTGTGTGTGTGTGTGTGTGTGTGTGTGTGTAATGTGATTGAAGAGCAACGATTTGAGTTAATCAAAAATTGTTTTTGTTAATTTGTTAATGCCTCAGTTAAATTGGAAGCTCTGTATTATGCTACTAAATTTTATTATTAGTCTTTATTCATCTCCGTTCCTAAATCTTATATATTTTCTTCTCGAGAATTTCAGCCACTTTGGTTTTTATAAGGGCTCTATTCCCAACTTTTTCAGACAAAATTAGAAATAGAATGATTAGAAATTTCACTAAATTTAAAATATTACATAGTTATAGCTATTTTTTTAATATATTCCATGAAATAGAATATATTTTTATTGCAAAACTGTAAAGAAAAGTACTTTGGGGAATGCAAACGGACGTTAAATTAAATACTAGGTAATAAGCATTTTCTTCTAATAGATTCTTTTCTGTACAAATATATTTTCTTCAAATGAGTTCGTTACTGTGATCATATGCCACAAATGCATGTTCCCAATTACCCCATATTTTCGGGAGCCTTTTTATCAGAGGTATTGTTGTAACTGATTGGTTAATTAATAGATTAATTTGGAAAGAAATCATAGTTTAATTAATCTTCCAGATCACGATTATGAACTCACATAAATTATAGAATCACTTTCCTTCTCATAGGAGTATTTTAGATCGAATAAATTGACAGTTTTTATTAAAATTCGTTCCTATTGCCTTTACTGATCCTATACCGTTTTTTTTTCTGAACATTTGTCAAAATATTTCTATTTATATGCTATAAAGAAAGAAAAATTATTTTTTTTTTCAATGAAAAGTATGGAAGTGAAATCCTAATCGTTAGAGCAAAAGGTGTTGGTTACATTGGAATTTAATGACTGGAATGGGCCGAGATAGCCCGGTTGGTAGGGCGTGGGATTCGTATCCCATGGGCTGCGAGGTCGAACCCACCAGCCAAAGACTCCCCGTGTGTGTGGTGGCTGGCGCATGTTAAATCAGTCGTTGTCTTAAAGTCCTCCATATCGAGAGTAGTACCATTGGGGGTACTGGGTTAGAGGTGATTGTGCTCTGTTCCAGACCGAAATTATAATCTGTGGATGAATAAATGCAATGCATGAATGAAATCCTCTCCGTAAAAAGGATTTGTGGCGTGTGTGAGCTAGAATTCAAAACCTTTACCCTCCGGTTTTCAAAGATCCATAACTTCAGAAACTACTGCACCCCTACTTCTGTTGTAAAGCGAAACACAGGAACAACAAGAAATATAGAATTTAAAAAAAATCGCTTTTTTTTGTAAATATGCCACTATAATAATGGAATACATTCAAATCTATACAAATTCCACTCAAATGGAATCAATCAATGGAATGTTAATTTAAATCAATCGGTTAATTAAAAAGAAATTTCTGAAATAAGTAGAATATTTTACTGCCCCTGGGTACAAAAAACATCAGAACTTTGAGATATAAAATAATATCGAATATAAAATTACCTCTTTAGGAACCCAAAATAAATCAACATAAATAAAATCAAGTAAGAAATAAATAAAAATTATTAAATAGAAGATGTAATCGTGGATTTTGTAGACTAAATATTATTAACAAAAGTTTCGAAAGCCAATTATAAATGCAACTAAGCTTAAAGAAATAGGTTTATAGTAATGTAGTTTATTAATTTTTTAAACAAACCAGAAAAATAAATTCGTCATTCGTATAAAAAAAGCATTGACAGAAAAAAATATTCCATTTTGTAAACCAATATAAAGTCACCACTCGTATAATATTTTATAAGGGATAAAGTCACACAAAATACACCAATGGGAATAAAGTCTGCGATTTACTTTTCCAAAAGTTAGAAATGCTTCAATAAACGAGAAAGTTGAAATGCATTTCATAGATTTCCTATAAGAAGGAAGTTTACATTTAAATGCATCTTAACATCAAATATGCTTGCTTTCATGCTTGTATGCACTGTGTACAATACAAGTTTAGGAAATATTTATGTGTATATAAAAAAGGAAGATTTTGGGAAAGTTAAATAACAACTGTTGATCTTCGAATTTTTAAGGTTATTTAAAAGAGAAAAATATTTTTTAGTCTAACATCCTACTTTGAATTTGTATGAAGGCTATCGAGGCAGATTTTTGTGCTTTTAAACTGTAGGAAAATTTTCAATCTTATGCATCAATCTCTCTCTAACTTTAAGAACTAAAATACCATGAGAATGTTTCAACCAGGACAAATGAAACTTGACGCAAAATCAGGTAAGCAGCAGATCGTGTGTGTGTGTGTGTGTGTGTGTGTGTGTGTGTGTGTGTGTGTGTGCGTTAATCAGATTAAGAATTGTGCTAATATTTTCTCAGTAAAACTCTTACGTCTCTGATCCTTACAGGATCGCTTGTAATATTTGAGGAAGACGGTCAGCATTCACAATGCATTGCAGTATCTGCCTTCACAAAGAACAATATTTTACTGTATTTATCATTTCTTTAAATGTTTGCTGTTAATTTTAGTGACATTAATGCCTCCTTTAAAAGTCACGGGACATTAATATCCCGTTTAAGAGTCACAAGACAGTTGCTTTATAAGTTTGAGTTGTGGTTGGATGACGAAGATGGCATCCACATCTAAGCCTTCATTTGTAGATTTTAGTTGATCAAATTTTCCTCCTCTATGGGCTGAAGGAGAATTTGATCCTCTTCGGATTTGGCGTGCGCTAGTCCTGTATATCTGACGTATCATTCATGGTATTGGGTCTTGAACCTTTGATCCTTGAAACAGGAAGCCGGGATTTTGACACCAGGCTGCCATAAACCATCATGTGCTTTGTTTAAATCAGGTGTATTCTATATGTTGCCCAATATCGGATATGGTTTTTGCTAATCAATTTTATTTGTCTAAAACTAACGGGTGTTTTTTTTTCGTACATTTCGTACATTTTTTTCGTACATAAGTACTCACAGACACAGAGTTATTATGATTATATTAACGAAAATTTTACTTCTATACCATAAAATTCAGTGATGTTGCAAAAACAGGTGTTACTCATAGCAGTTATATAAGATTTTTTTTTCTTTCAATATGGTATGAAAAAGTTTCTATAATTTATTTTGTACAAACTGCGAATTATTTTTTTAACATAAAGATTAAGAATTTAATTAATAAAGGGACGAGGTTAAAATGCATTTCCAGAAACTGAATTTTAAAAGATAATAAAGCAGTTTTAAATGAAAATTTGAATTTTTGCGATTCAATAATTCAAATTCATGGAATTTTTAAACATTGAAAACCAAGAAAAGATAAATAATATTCATTATTTTGGAACGAGAGTTGTGCAGAACAATGAATAAATATTTTTTTAATTTTATTATTTATTTCAAGCATCCTAAGCTGGAAAAATTCTATTGAGAAACTTTGCTATCAGATTGACGCTTTTGAAGAAAATATAATCCAAGAGAAAGTCTTAAATCTCAAAAAATGTGAGCAGTGCTTTCAGAACTTTCTATTTCATGCGATATATTAGCTGTGATCCTTTCATTGTTCCATATTATCTTCAGAAACTTGTACTATTGCTTTTTAATTTTTTTAAACATTAGAAACATCGTTATTTTATAAATCATTTCTTCATTGTGTGTTCTGAAAGCCTTTTTATATTAAAGAATTTGGTTATGCTTTTATGATAAAATTCTTTAAAGATAATTCGATAGTTTTTAGATTTTTATCACAAATTTGTCTCTTTTCGGTATTTTTTTAAAATTAGAGGTTAAATACTTTTTAGATTGAGTTTCTTTTCAGGCAATGCATTTTAGAAAATTTGTGGAGATGAATTTTAAGAATTGTGTATATATCTCCTACTTTTTAGTAGTTGGTTACTAATATTCCACTTGAAAAGCTACAGAAAATAACTACTAGTGTACATTTTTCTTTATTTCGATAAAAATAATATTTATCAGAAAAAAATTAATATTTTTAGTAATTTTTAAGTGGTATGTAAAATGTTATTTATAACAAATAATTATTTTCCCTCATCAGAATAGTAAAAATTGTCTTTCTATAAAGCTACAGTGCATTTAAAAAGATGGAATTATAGCTGTGTTGTTTTAGTTTCTTATGGCCCTTGCCATGGAAAGGCTTGCTCAGGTAGTCAGCGATTTAAGCCTAATCAGTGTGTCTTGTTTTGTTGTAGCGCCTACTAGGGCCAAGAGTACGGACTTTTGCTACTTACTCATCACATTCACTTTGCACAGACCCTATTCACTGGAGGTCATATTCAAACAGAAAAACACACACAGAAGAACAACCATGCCCAAACCGGGGCTCGAACCCTGGCCACCCAGCTCTCGTGGAAGACACAGTACCCCTATGCCATAACGCCGGCTAGAGAACTATAAATTAATAAAATTGTTATTTTAGCACCTGAATATATATTCTTCACCAAAAGGCATTTGTATAATCAAACAATTAAGCCTACCTCATATTATAAAGTTACTTATTTATAAGAAAGAATGTGAATTCGTAGGAATGAAATTTGAACGCATACTTTGGACAGATATGGAATAAAGTATTTTGTACTTCGAAACTGGAAGACTGCAAATTCCAGAAAAGATTCTAACCAAAATGGGTCGCACACATAAGCACGCTAAACTTATTGTAGTAAGTCTTCGTTCTTACATTAGCTTGAGCCCTCAACGTGAAGAGAAGAGTATCAATTTAGAGGTAAACGTGAAAAGAAGAGTATCAATTTAGCGGCAATTTTAGTGCTGTTTGAACGTGTTCCGAAACCCGTACTTTTTATTTTAGACCATCGTTTGTTTCCCTTTTTTTTTTCTGATCATGGTTCAAACGATGTTCATTTTAAATAGGCATCAGGCAATGGCATGATGATAGAGAGGTGGGGGGGGGGGGGTGTAAAAGTCAAATGGGGTTTTAGGTCTAAGGAGAAGCTTTGATGAACAAGCGTCAGTGATTTATCTCAAATTTTAAACCCTACTGCGACGAAAAGATGAAAAAGTAATGACGTGCCTCTGCTTCTAAACTACTGATGACACGACTTGATTGGGGGGGGGGTCATATTATGACCCAGACGTCACTTACACTTCATCAAATAACTTCGAAACAGATATTAATTTTTAAAAAATCAAATCACTGATATATTATTTAAATATTTTTTTGAATGAACTCATTATTTAATTTCTATTTTATGACATTTAAATGAAAGTTTCAGTGCCTCTGTGTCTTAAAAGCAATTCACATCTCTTCGGGTTGGAGGTACTATACCAGATTCAATTGATGGCCCACTAAATATGCGGTACTTTTATGAATTAAGTCGCTCATTGCGGATTAAACGCTCTCAAAGTGACGCAAACATTTGGACGATGGGGCTCTGACTCATAGAATCTCGTTATCTAATCACTACTCATTTGAAATCAATCCTAAATCAACAAGGCTGTATTAGACCTTGTTGAGAGCCTTGATGGATATTAATTTCGGGGCACCCTTTGCCTGCAAATTTTCACAGCTAATTATATCTTTATTGATTTTAATTTAATCCTTAGCTAAGCAGTTCTAAGAAACAAATTTTGACAAACCAGAAAAACAAAACATTCAATTGTAGATCACCATCTAAATAGCTGGCTTCAATTTATCCCCAATTAAAAATAAAAAGAGGGACTGAAACAAAAATAATTTTAAACAAAATAATGAAAAAAAGTGACAAAATATCTCTTAATACAATCTAAAAATATTTAATAATATTATTAAAAAATTTGAAATTATAAAGTACCACACTTTTTTAATTACAAAATAGCATAATATAAAACTTGCAAACAGTAACTAAGTAGGAATGTTCCTACTAGAACAATGCTCCAAAATTACTTAAGAAAATATTTTATTTTAATATGAATAAGTTCTACTGCGGCGCCTACATATTGAACTGAAAGCGTAAGATTAAATAATTCTCAAACTATCATAAAAAGCCTCGAAGGATTCGAATAAAGTTATAGAGCCTTTAAGCAATTGTTAATTTGTTCTATTTGATAATCTGACCCGAAAATCAGTTTTTTAAAACTTCCATAACTAAATCAAATTTCTTTCGAAAAGAGTTTAATTTTATTTGTATCTGCCAGCAAAATAGGCGTTTTTAATGAACAAAGCATTTAAAAGATAAAATTCTAAAACGGAGATGAATATTAAAACATTTTACTGAAACAGTTCATTTCTTGATTTGGGTTGTGGAAAAAACTTAAATCAGGGATAAAATATATATTGTTTGTTCTAAAATATACTTGTGGGAACATGCAAATATTTTTGAATAGTACAGCTGGATAATGATTATTAAAAATTAAATAAAAAGATTTAATTCATATATTTTATTGTATTCCGTAACATAAACTATAAATGTGTTAAGTTAATTGAAAATTTTAATTTTAATTGAAAAAATAAATGATATCGCATATATTTTAAAAAAATTTACAGCTAATTATAAGCAGCAGTAGGGACACTCTCTTTAATATATCTTCCAGGAATAATTTTTTGAAAAAAGTTTGTTAAAAAAAATGTTTCAAAATTTTGTGATATCAAGTGAATTTTTAACCTTCTTTCCACTTCCAAAGCCATTGTATTTTATGTTTTTTTAAATATATATATATAAATGCATAAATTATTATTATTAGTATTATTATTTGTGCTTTAACATCAATGTTCTTTTAAGTGCATCAAAAATGATCCGTTGATACGCATAGGGTTTATTTGAATTTGTCAGATAATGTCCACAAACTGATGAAAAAACTAATTCAGAATTCCCTTCCGTATTAAAAAAAAAATTTTTTTTTAGAAATGTAGCATTAGCATTTTTTTTAAAAAAATTAATAAATAATTTATTATCTTATTTAAAGATTATTTATTATTTATTTTTAATAAATAATTTTTATTTTTATTTTTAATAAATAATTATTAATCTTATTTAAAAAATCATTCTTACTATCTACACTTTTATTACGTAGCAGTAGGGTGCTAAATGAAACGCGGCGGCATTTCTCGCAATAGAAATTTTTACTTCAAGATGTAGAGAATATTTATAGTTTTCTTGGAATTACTAAGATTTAAAAGTTAGTTTTACATTTAAAAAAAAATGGTGATAATCAGTTACGTTTTATTTATATGAATTATTAAGCCACGTTTATATTTATTCGATAACTTAAATATGTGTTAAAACGAGAAAAAAAAAGAACTTCACTCATATGTTTAAAATTTAAGTTATTAATTTTCAGTATCCTCAAATTCTATCTATCCTATTGTCAAGACACCATGCGCGTTTTTCCTCCGCTTCTCGTAATTAGTTTGCCATATTTGGCAATTTATGACGATTATCCGAAAGCGAATAAGTCGCCTTGGTATTCCCAATGAACAGCCATTCCTTCCATGAGATTCCAGTAGTAGGCGGCTGGCTGCAGCGAGGTTGAAATCGGAACTCTCGCTGTGCTTCGTTTACGCTATTAGGTATTTATTTGTGATCTACCTAGTACAGACCTCCAACAGCGATTGCTTCACGGCTAATTTATAAATTTTTATGATAGTTTGGAAATCTACTTTAAAATCAAGAAAGAAAAAAAAAATATTTTAAATTTTCAAGAGAAAATTTTATTTCTTGCAGTTAGGGTTAAAAACGAAGCCGAACGAACCAAAACATCATACAGTTTAGTTTTGGAATCTAAGTAGCACTAACACATCAGAAGTCGATTTTGCTGATCACAATGGATTTTTAAATTCTGAGTAAAATTTTAGGCAGCACTTTTTACTGCTCATTAATGCAAAAAAATTTATTATTTAGACAAGTCTGCATTTAAAATATAACGTGAATGCGGAAATAATAAATTTCACTTAGCAGAAAATTTTCGGTTTGTTTAGAGACCAGTATAAAAATGGATAGAGAATATAAATCTAGTTTGAGCGGAACAAAATCCAGTGATACAATAATTGAACTCAAAGGAACGACTGTTGATGGAGGTAGTAGCAGTTCAACTGGTAAGTTTTTAAGAATATTATTTAGAACACTATATAAGCAGACGATCGGAACTTTGTTAAAGACTATAAAAGGATACTCATTTTAAGAACTGTAATTAAATTAATTTATTATTATTATTTTTTTGCTAATATATATTTGCAAAAAAGTTGCATTAAAAAATCTTAATTTCTTTTAAGATACATGCATAATATTTTAAAATTAGTATTCGGAACGTTCCATTTTAAAGTTTCATGATGGAAAAAAAAAAAACAATTTCTTTTATTTTTTTTATACAGTATTATTCAACTATTATAATTTTTGCTGCTAAAAATTGAAAAGAAATTTTCCATTTAATCATGAAATGTTCCCAAATCATCCTGTTTATATATATATATTAAACTATTTATATTAACTAGAATTGATTTAAGTTTCATGCATCAGCCTTTAGTTAAAGATTTATTAACTAGTGATTCAAATACCTTGTCATATTTTTTTAAGTTAAAAATTTTGAGAAAAAAATTATTCTCAGTGCTTATTTTATATAGTATGAATTATTTTTTAAGCAGCAGTGTTCAACAGCATCAAATAGTTAGTGATTTATAAAATGCTTTTTGTAATAATTTTTTAATTCAAATTTACTCTTTTTTTCTGTCTTAACCTTTAAGATATTAATTTTAAAATAGTTATACTGAATCTTATTTTTTTACTATGTACATATATCTCATTTCTAATTATGTATAAGATAATGTTAATTTCATCAAATATTGAATCTTTACTTTGATATAATTTAGAATAAAATGTCATAATTTTTACTTTTATTTTTTAATCTAAAAAACGAATTCTATTTGCAAATAAAAGGAAGTAGTAGAATGTCCCTCCCCCTTTCAATTCATGACCTAATTTTGATCTAGAATTATTCAACTTAGTTACTTGCTCTGTTAGTGAATCTTGACAAAGGAGAAATTATACTATATAAGATTAGAAAATATATAATCCTGTCACTTTAAATATTTTTATTTATTTATTTTTTATGTTGGAAAATGTATTAATCTGACTATTCAATTTAAATGAGCTTACTTTAAATTCTTTGTTCACATTGATAATTATGTGATTAAAAACTAGATAGAAAATATTGCTAAGTAAACAAATTACTACTTCTTGAAATATATTGAAAAAGTAAAAAATTTACTCGACGTATGAATTTTATGAAAAATAAAAATGCTTTTTACTGGTTTATGTAATAAAAAATTAACAAATAATTTTTTTCTTTGCTTTTCAATATAAAATCATAAGAGAAAATTTGTTGATATAAATTGATTGGTTAATTTGAATAATGTGAATTTTAGTTTATGATGGAAGCCTTGAATTGCATTTCAAATCTATTTCGGGGTTGTAAAATGCATACCTGCATTTAACATGTTAAATTTTTATTAAAATAAAAAATACATAAAGTGATTGAAAACATTGATAATTTGAGATATATTCTTACATTTATGGTATGATAAAATCTTTGATTGATACATGAAGACATTTCAATCAAAAACTTTGTTTGGAAAAATAATAAGTTTAATTATTTTAAAACATAATACAAATAAGGTACATGGTTAAGAAGATGTACATTAAATATTTTTGTTTTTTTAGCAATTTGAATTATCCCTATGCTTGGTTTTATTTAATCAACTAATAAAATAAGACAAATTGTTATCTAGTAGTCAACTTTTTAAATTTAAATAATAATAGTGAGTATTTATTTTCATCATTTGAAATTTAAAAAAATTCTTTTAATTATCTTATAAATATTTTAGTGCTTTCTGGCCATCTAAATATTTGATTAGGTATTTATAGGTAACATCCATCTGTTTTACATTTTGTGTGATCTCATTAAGTCTTCTAATATATTAATTATATTGAACAGGAATAATCAAGTCTTATATTTTATTTGTAGCTGAATATATGTTAACTTTTTTATGAGTAATTCATTTTTATTGTTCTTAAGACTTAAAAAAATTATTATTCATTAAATTTAATAAATAGTAATTTATAGTAATTAAACTGAATTATTTCATCATATGTTTGAAATAATTAATAGTCTGTATTAACCCATATCAGGTGTTATATTGATATAACACCATACTTTGCGAATTATTATTAACCATAAATTAACTGCAATAGAATGCTTAAATCTTTTTCAATATATTTTATCAAACAAAGATTTTATAAAGAGGCTTTATTTTGAAATGCCATTATAAGCAAAAGTAAGCTTCTGATTAATTTCTCTAAAAATTCAATAGACATATAATATTGAGTTGCTGATTATTGTTCTTATTGCATTTTCTTTTAATCCTTTTAAATATTGTATTTAAGGGTTTTCAGTATAAGATTTAAATTCTTATTTTTCTTAGGTTCTTTAGCTATTGTTAAGAAAGGGTGCTTTCTGTATTAAGTATATATTTTATACTGAATTTTATTGTAATATAATATTAACACTTATTGTAAGCAACACAACATATTGATATTAGCAATGATAATCAATTAATTTGATATTCTTCTTCTTATAACTTTTAAATAGTACTTGAATATTTTATCAAAGCATATTATACAGCAAAATTCATACATTAACAAAAACTGTTTTTAAAATTTCAGTTTTCAGTATCTTCTAAATTAAATAAAAGGATTATATATTATCTTAAAATCTTTAAAGAAGCTCTACAATAGACGTAGATAGAAAATGTTGGATAATTCCAATTTTTAAATCATCAGTTAAATAATTGCTTATATAAATTAAATGTACGGAAAACCGAAGAAAATTAAAAAACTTTTGTCCATTTGAATCAAACATCCAATGTTGATTTCTGATTAACTCAACCCTTGGTTATAATATAACCATTGCTTTCTATAAATTTTACTTGTTTCTATTTTTAAATATTTAAATATATATGATAAATTTTAGATGTGATTGAATTTAAATCTTTGCAAAGTATTAAAATCTTTTTATTTGCTGCAGTTGCTGTTCAGAGTGTTGAAGAAGGTTCACAAACTACTTCTGAAGGTAAAAACTAATTTCATGATGCATCTATTTAATCTTTAATTGTTTATGTCTGATGAAGTGTTTCTAATTTCTGTATAAAAATCAATAAAGAATTAATGCTTTTAAATTAAGTACAAATATCTATTTCATTTAGTTAAATGATTGTATCAAAATGTGATTTATGCATAAATATTAGGTTTTCGGTTTTATGGATTAGCATGTTTGGAATTCAAATGAATTGTAACTATATATATATATATATATATATAATCCAAAATTTGAGTTCAGTCTTTAAAGGTGATGGTTTTTTTAATAGAAACTTATATTTCATATGTTCAGGATAAAAATATTTTTATCTTATTATTGAAGAATTAGCTGTTTAATTAATTGAAATGAAACCGTTCTTATTGAAGGTGTGTATTTATTAGAAATGGTTTAAAATATTTATTATGTTTTCATTCAATAAGAATGGGGATACTTAGAGCAAAATTTTCTGCGCATGGAAATATGCATTTGTCTTAAAAAATTAGTTTTTTTAATAATCACTGACTATCATTGAGATCTTCCTTATGCTTTCTAGTGTTTATGCATAGAATTAAAAAAAAGCTTAGTGAGTTATTTGGATTTCTTTAGGATGATGTTCACTTTTTGATTTATATGGATAATTAATTATTAACATTTTATTTTCATTCTGTAGATGTACACCCAGAAAAGAAAGCTAAACCACCACCATTAGATGTAAGTTTTATTTTATAGATATATGTATTATGTATTGTTTCTGCAAAAAGCAGACAGGAATTATTTTCAATTGTTCCTTTATGCAAGCACTAATTATTTTTTAAGAATAATCTCTGTCATTGTATATCTGATCTTTGAAAACTACTTGGAACAATTACATTTTATTATGAATCAGGACTAAATTTCTTTTATAATTGCAACTGAAATTTTTCATTTGTCTAATTTGTGCTGCTAAAATTCCTGTTTGTCCTTAAACTAAAAAGGGCTTTTTGTATTATAATTTTCTATTAAATGACATATAATGAGATTTAACCTTTGTGTAAAAGAATGAAAAAAATAATTTTGTACAATTTTTTTCGTAAATTATATTGAAAATTAAATTGCTTTTATACAATATATTTTTATGGGTTGTTCACAATGAAATACTTAGTAAAAAGATAGAGGAAATTTAATTATTTTTAAGTAAGCTAAATTATGAAGACTGTATGATCATTTAAATTTAATGTTTTTTGTTTTAAAAAATAGGAAGAATATAAATATTTCATGTGGTAGAATTGTTTTGAAATAACTTGCTGTGCTCCTCGAGCTTTTGTGTTACTTCTTGTTTATTTAGAAGAAAATTTTACACCTTTGACCAGGTTTCTTCAATTAATTTTGAACAATTTTGTAATATATTGCATGGCATATTCTGTTATAGGTATGTTTTATACCTTTTCAAAAATTTGATTAATACTGTTTTGTTATCATGCTAAAAAAACTTTTAAACAATTGTATTTTTCCTAACTTTTAAAATACTTATAATAATAGCATATATATTTCATTTATCTTCTGTGTTTTATGTTAATTTTAAATAATTTATGGTATTGTTAAACTTAATTTTTAGTGATAATAAAATAATTATATAATCATATAAAAGTTAATTTACTGCATCCCCCATTTTTAGATTAAAAACTACTATTATAATTTCAGAGATGATGATTCATCCATCATTACTAAGTATTAGTATAGTAGCTTTATCTTCATCTTTTAGATTTATTTTTTTACTGTGAAAATGTTTTGTCATAACTTTAATATTTTATTTGAAGGTTACTGCAGCTCAAGATCTTCAGCAACAAGCAATGGCTGGTCCTAAAACACCAACTAGTGCCCCACCTACAACACCAGGTTTGATGCTTGACCGTAGGAAAAACAAAGAAAGGAAAATAGGCCATAGACGAGTCAATGAAGAAGGAGAGATCACATTTAAAAAGGTGTTTTTTGCCCTTCAAATCACATTTTGGAAAAATTAAGAGAAAATTTCTTGTACAAGAGAAAGATGAAAATTTAATAAACTGATAAGGAACTGTAAATAATTGAAAATTGTTAACATAAATGTTATACTTTTAACTTACTATAAGTGTATACTGAAATACAAAAGAATGAAGATTAGTGCTGGAAATATATTTATTGGGGGAGATGAGTTGGTTATTAGCTACTACTCGTGATACAAACATGTAATATAGTCATATGTGTTGCAATTAAAAGAAGAAAATCTATATATAGAATTGTCTCCAATTACCTTGCTTGGCCTGAATTAGATTTAATTATCTATCTGCAAATTCATTCTTAAAACGCATTTAATTGAAGAATGTAGCCAAAATCATTTTTCGTGCCCTTATAATCTTTCAAATTTAGCAGAATTTGCCAATTAAATAATCATGAAATAAAGTATCAATAGCCACAGTTATTTTATCTGGAGATGTCTAATATTTCTGTAGCTGTCTGAAATAATTTTTATATTTATAAAATTTTGTGAATTTTCAAATAACTATAACAGTTCTAAAAATTTTTAAGTTGGAAAATTGTCAATTGGATACATCTTTTCATTAATATGACCTGAAATTCATCTTTTTGGGTCTTCCTAGAATCTCAGCTAGATATATGAACATGTATTGTTTTATTGAATGTTATAGTTTTCCAGTTTTGTCTTAGCTGTAGGGAATATGTATGTTTAGTTTTTGACAAATATTTTTCCTCCTATTATTGACATTATTATAGAGATAATTTAATGGAATGAGAAATTGAAAATTAAAATAAGTAAAGAAACACTCCTACATTATTGCAAAAAAGAATTTGTGCTAATTTAATGAAGTTAATGATACACATATAGATTCTTGTGTATGACAATCTTTTCTAAATGACTGATTCTTTTGAACTTGATTATTAACATTCTTATTTTTTTCAATTAAATCCTCTGTTGGAGATTATATATTTTTAATTCTTTTTAATTTAGAATTTAATATTCAGTCTGAAATGTGCAGAAAAATATTTTTTTGTTTGTAGTTTTATATATGAAATAAATGTCAAACTACACAATATTGATTTTTTGTAAAAAAAATGTTGTAAATCAATAATTTTTCTCATAGGTTTTTACAATATGTGCTTAATCAATGATTAGAACCATATTTTAAGAATTACTAATTTTATGACAAAAATCGTGTTCATTTTAGATACAAACATCACAAATTATGGGCTCCATTCAACTAGGAATTGGACATGCAATTGGCTCATTAGCTTCAAAGCCTGAAAGAGATCTCCTTATGCAAGATTTTACTATAGTAGAAACAACAACATTTCCAAAGTTAGTTATGATTCTGAATTTCTTTTTATTAAATATCCTCTGTCTTCTTTTGTTACACTGCTTTTCTCCTTTTATTGTAGAGATGGTAGCAATATTACTCCTGCACACCATTACAATGAATTTACCTTCAAATCCTATGCTCCTGTTGCATTCCGTTACTTTAGAGATCTGTTTGGAATAGAACCAGATGACTTTTTGGTATGTTCCATTAACTTTTAAAATATTTTTTTTCTGTTGTAAATACTAAATGCTGTGAAAGAGACTTGAAAATCCTTTTATTATTTATTTTTTACTGTTTTACTATATTTTTTATATTATCAAAATTTTTTACTTAAGATTTAATTTTAAATTTAAAAAAAATAGTTTACTGAATATTCATAGTTTTCATAGCATGTTTTGCTCTTTCTTACAAAAAATAGTAACATTGTTGTGTTGCGGTGTATTTAATTTTTGTCTTTATATACTAGTTTAAAATGCTGGTTTACGTTAGTTTAAAATCGAATTGTTTAATTATTTATCTTAATAATTATTTGGCACTTAAATTGCATTAAATCTTGGGCAAAATTTTTTAGATTTTATGTGTTTTAAAATATGATATTTAAAGAATTATTTATAATACTTTTTTAGTTTGATATTTAAATTATTTGCAAAGATAATTCAAAAATAGTTTCACCATACAGAATTGAGTATTCACTAATTTGAAGACTTATTGGAAAGCCTATTAATATTGCAAAAAATTCCAAAAATAAATTGTGCAAAATTATGCTTGACATCAATAACAGAATCTAAATATTTCAGTTTATAGTAATTGTGAGTTTCTTGGATTATTCGATAAAACATAGTATTTAGATTTTTTTCTTTTTTAAAAAAATAAGTTTTCAATTGAAACAATTGATCCACTGAAAGTTAGTAGTCGAACAAAAGTTGTGTTATTGTAAAAATTAAAATGAATCATCTCTTAAAGCCACTTGATGTCCCATTAAAAAAAAATGTGACAAAGTTAGTGAACTTTGAGTATATTTAAAAGTTGAATTTAAAATCTAACTACAGTATTTTATTGAATTTTTATTCAAAATTTATTTTAAATTATTTTAACATTTAATAAAAATGTAGATTTATTATTTATTATTGTTATTTGTATTTGAACATTAAATTATTAGTTTTGTGGTAAAAATCAATTACTTTTGTTTGGGATTTATAAATAATGAAAACAGCTGTAAAAAATTTTAAAACATATAAAATAAATGTCGTAAATTGCTGCACTTAGTATGTTAAGTGGGGAAACATTAATGTTATAGTACATATTCAATAGATTGTTATGAAATTAGATTTAGCAATGTTGTGATTCTTTTTAAAATCTTCTTAAGTAATCATATAGAATGTTGTCAAAAATCAAAGTGAAGGAGAAGTTTTGATGTTGTTCAACCTTTCTCTAAAAGATTACTTCTCCTCAGCTTGTTGAATTATCAATCTGATTCCAGAAGTAGATATTCACAAAAGTTTTGCCAATAACTTTAGTAAAGGAATACCTATATATATATATATATATATATATATATATATATATATATATATATATATATATATATATATATACAGTCAAACATCGATAATTCGGATTTCTATTATTCGGAATCTTCTATTATTCGGACTTTCTCTGAAATGTTAATGTTTTATTCGTTTCTGCTTTTGTTGAGTAATAATAGTTGGCGCCCCTATAAAATCAAAATATTTTTCGGAAAATTTTATTTTAACGAACCAATTATATTGCTTGTTACTTTTTTCCCCTGTAAAACCGGTTGAAATACCGTAAGTAGTAACTTATTGCTTCATTTGGATCGTTCTGTTCGAACCTTTTTCGTTCGCTCTCCTTCTACGGGATATGTTCATAGTATCGGCGCAGACAGTTAGTTTTTCTGGCTGTTTGTTTCCCCGCGCCCCGTACTTATCTTCAGCTAGTCTAGTCTAACGATGCAGAAATCTTAAATAATGCTTTAAATGCAGGAAAGCGTAGTGATGAAAATGAAAAAATGAGTGACACTGAACAACATGAAGAAGAAAAAATTCCTACAGACGATTTAATTGGCATCCTAGATAAAGCGATAACGGGTCTTGAACAACGGGATTTCATAACTGAACATGAAATTATGACTGTATATAAAATCCGTGAAAAACTAATTTCGCACAAACCTAAATATAAACAACTAACATTATTAGATATGATGAAGTAATAAAGATCTTTTCTTTGAGCAAGTAATAATGTTATCATTGCTTTACCGTTCTTTTAATTAGCATTTTCAACTATTGTTTAATCTTTGAAATCATAAAGTTGTGTATTGTTTTATATCGTCATACTAACGATGTACGTTAATTATTTTTTATTTAAATATACCCAAATTTCGCAATTTCTATAATTCGGAAATTTCTGTAATTCGGAATTGCCGTGGTCCCGGCGATTCCGAATTATTGATGTTTGACTGTATATATATATATATATATATATATATATATATATAATATGCTTTTTTAATTGCTGGTTACTTTCCATTAATGCATAGTATTTTTATACCTATTCAAACATTTGAGGTGAAATTATTCTCATGCTTTTTGCTTATGAAAAATTAAATATTTGAATAATTATTCAAAAAAAACCCCTTCATATAAACATTTTTATACTTTAGCATATGTGAGCGAAGATGGCATGCCATGGGGGGATCTTAATTTGTTTCCCTTCTAACTTTGAAATACACCTCTTTTTGTATCAATTGAATGGATTCCTTCTTTTTGTACCTGTAGCTTTTTTATAGGCATCTGGTAAGACTGCTAATTCCTTTATATAATTAAATCTTGCCAACAGTCAAGAAAAGGCTGTTTATACTCAGGGAAGTGCTCTTTTCATGATTGGATCTGATATTGCTAAGTTCATCAGTTCTTCAAATGTTGTAATGTGTAATTTTAATATGAAATCTAAAATTAATCTTCTTAACTTTATAGTAAAAGTCACATAAATTATTGTCAAAACACATTTCTGATTTTGTTAAAAAGTTGTTGGTTCTTTTATTATAAAGTAAAACATCTTTCCAAATTAATTTAAAGATTTCATGCACTATTTTATTAGCTGCCCTTAATTGAAAACTCTGTGGCTAAAGGATTAATATTTCATATTGTTTTAAATATTCAGTTTTATTATTTTTGTAAAATAAGTTGAAATTTAAAATTATTGATTTGAAATTGAAAAAGTAATCAAGAGTGAAAGCATTGAAAAAAAGTTGTGATTGGAATCTTTACAATTCATAGTAAATTACAACTCATTCTTACTATTTTTGCTATTAATAAACTGTTCATTATCAGTAATTGTGGAATATTAATAGGTTCTAAAACTATCAACATTAATTATTAGTTCATCATTTAAAAATCACTTTTAAATCATAGAAATTTGCACCATTTATTGATATAAAAATTCTCATTTTATGGTAATAATGAAATTGCTTAACAAATTAATTTTTATAACATACTTATACAAATTACATAGAAGCTTTAAACAGTGATAGGGATGCACAAGTGAGGCATTAATGCCTGATCTCCTGATTATAAGCATGGCTGTGAAGATAATATTTTATGGTTATTTTCCTGTTTTGCAAGGTAGAAGAGAATAAAAACAGGTTTTTAAAAAAAGTTTTTAAAATAAAAATAGAGGGCAAAATAAATAAATAAAGCAGCCATAGACTTGGCCACTGTTACTTTTCTTGCCCACTGCCTTATAATATTGCTTCTGCTAATTAGTTAGCTAACAAATTAGATATTCCAGTTAATTCTACTTTCATTCATCTGTTTATGAATTTTCAATTTAATGTACGTAACCAAATATTTTGACTATCAAATAAACCTACAATTATAATTTGAATGTTTTCTCTTTTGCTTATTACTTTGTGATATTAATTTTTATACTGTCAATTAACTTTATATGAGATAGAATTAAAATTACTTCTAAGTATGCTTTAATTTTTTTTTTACCTTATATATTTTTATTATTATTTTATACTCTTAAAATGCTGTTTGTTCATCATGTTTATTTTTTAAGGTACAAGGTTTGCAATTAAATTTGATTTTTATTTTTACAGCTTTCTTTATGTAACTATCCCTTAATTGAATTGACTAATCCAGGTGCAAGTGGCAGCATTTTTTATCTTACGGATGATGATGAATTTATTATCAAAACAGTTCAGCACAAAGAAGCTGAATTCTTAACGAAGCTTTTACCTGGCTATTATATGGTAAGTTAATTTTAATGTAAAGGATTAATGAAATGAGAATTAGAATTTTTATTATGATACGAAGTAACATATTTCTGATATTTGACACAAAAAGAAAAAATAGGATAAATATGTAGAAAACTGATTTTGTGTTGCTGTTATTATTTTTCATGGTAATCTTTTACTATGATTTTGCATAGGTACAGAATTTATACAAATAATTATATATACATATGAATGCAGAATTATGAAACTTGACGTTTTTTTCTTTTCCAGAATCTGAATCAAAATCCTCGTACTTTATTACCGAAATTCTACAGTTTATATTGTTATCAAGTAAGTTGTATCAAAAGTTGAAAATATTTATTATAAATTGTCTAAATAGTGAAAAAATAACTATTTTAATTTCAAGTTTTTTTTTGTTACATATTGGTGATGGACATCTAAACCATGCTTATAAAATTTTAAATTTTTTTAAATATTACAAATTATGTCATAATTTATTAATTGTGCTATAGATAAAACTTTTATGAGTATCAAAGTATTCTTTACAAGAAAAAAAATCCTATTAATAAAAACCAGCAAATTACTTTTCTCTTTTGAATTGACATTTAAATATATTATAATTTTATTTTGGAATACAAATTTTCGTTATTGTTTTCAAAATGAATGAAATTTTAATTATTCTCTAGGACGTTAATTTATAAAATTAAGTACTAAACAAGTTTTAATCCTTCATATTCGTCCATATAGACCTTAAATAGCTTCATATTTCTTTTGAATTTGTCAAATTGAGGAATGAAAATATGTTTGTATTGTGAAAAATTGTTTTATAACATATCTTTTTCACAAATTATATCTTGCAATGTTTGTTTGTTTTTTTCAGTGTGGTGGGAAAAATGTAAGATTAGTTGTTATGAACAATCTCTTGCCAAGTTATATAACTATACATGAGAAGTATGATTTAAAAGGTAGTACATATAAAAGAAAAGCTAGCAAGCATGAAAGGAAAAAAGCCTCACCTACATTTAAAGATCTGGATTTTATGGAACGGCATCCTGAGGGGATTTTTCTTGAGCATGAAACTTACACTGCATTAATTAAAACAATAACTAGAGATTGTCGTGTAAGTTTTCCCTTCTTATTTTCTGTAATTTACGAAATATTATATGCAGTATTATTTATGCTATGTTTCTATTTTGCAGGTTCTAGAATCTTTTAAAATTATGGATTACAGTTTATTAGTTGGAGTTCACAACGTCGATCAAGCCAAGAGAGAAAAAATGGTAATTTTTTGTGCTTTAATTTGTTATGTTTAGGCAGTACTCTTTTTTCGTTCTACAAATGTATTTTGTGTTTAAAAAGTTATGATAGTTAATTTTTGAAACTTTCCTGTTCTAATAACATAAAATGATGTTTGTTTCTGTCATTGTTCCAGGAACAACGAAAACGAGAAGAGGAAGCAAATGGTAAAGTTTCTGATGAATCAGAATCAGGTTCTTAACATCTGCTTGATCCTATCCTTAGTCGCTAAGCATGATATATTATTATTTATTTTGTGTATTTTTATTGTTGCTTTGCATTTGATTTTCAGAATTATACGAACGTTTAAATAGTTGTATTTTGCATAATAAGTTAGTTTGTGAATTATTTTGGATATTTAATGCTGCCTTAAAATTGATTTTACTCTTTTGCTTGTTTTTATTTATTGAAATTCATTGAAGCTTTTTTTACACCCCTGCTATATATTTGCTAATCACCAGCAGGATTTAGAATAGTTGCATTCTTTCCCATTTATCTAAAGTATTATTTATAATACTTTCTCTTGCTGTTATATCTCATAACAGATTTTACAATGTATACTTTTCCTGTATTTTTTAATTCAAGATATAATTAAAGACAATGCACTACATTAATGTATCTTTTGAATTTGCTATTTAAAATCAGAAGGGTTTTTGTCTTCGATTATTGTTCTATAAATTTTTTTTTCATTGAAATAACTGCATTTTTTAGAATGAAGATTTTCTTAGATATCTCCTGCTGTTTCTGGACTATTTTTAATATATCCGCCGATTTAGAATTACTATATTTTGGAGATTGCTTTGGAATTTTCTTCTATTTTCATTAATTTCTCAAAATCGTTCTATTTGCTTGGAAGTTTTGTTAATTATTTTTTTTCTTCAATTCAAAGCATATTGTTTATTATTGTTACTTTTTGACTATTTATCTCTTCGTAATCTCATGAAGTCAACTTTCAAATCAGACAGCATCAAAATGTAAACCAGTAGAAAGTGTGAATCAATATTTTAACTAAAGCATGGTTACATTATGCGTTTCTTTTGTTAAATGTAGTTATTTAACTAATTGAAGTAACTTTAATGTGCTGATTTCCAGATTATGCATATCATTAATTTAGTGTCAAGATATTCTCACCATTTTGTATCATTTTAGGATTTTTAGATTCCTATTCAATACATGTAAGAGTTATTAACTGAAGAAAGCATTACAGAAAAGAAATAGTTTTTGACAAATTTAAAATGTCTTTTACTGCACAGATAGTTGCTAGTAAATTAAACAATGTTAGTGACTGTCAAATCATTAAACTTCCATTAATTAGGAAATATAAGATTTAAGAACATTTATTCACTAATATTACATAATCAGTTGTCTAGTATAGGTTTTTACTTTCTTCCTAGAAAGAAAATTCAAGCATTTTATTTTTAAATTTCATTTCTTGGCCCAAGGTGTTTCTTTTCTTTTTCTTTTCTTTTATTTACTTTGAAAAATACCTTCAATAAAGGTTTCGAAAAATATTTGAATGTACATTTTAACCACTTGCTGGTAACATTTGAATGAAATTTAATTTGCATTAACTTTTAACCTATGTAAATGTATTTGATACTTCTTAACTGTGACAGTGTATCAGCTTCGAAATTAGCAGTGCTGCAAAAAATATTTATAGAGAGAATTTTTTAATTTTACATTACTCATAAGTAGATTTATTTTTTCTTCTCAAAACTGCATGAAATTTTTTCCATTTCAGATGCGATATTTCTTGTATTCTTTTGAAAGGAAAATTATACGAATCATAATTCAAGCAATAAAATTATCTCATTCCTCCCACACTCACTTCCATTTTCGCCCAATCAGCTCTATAATGCTCATCCCGAAATGAATATCAAATAAGATGCAATAATTAATCTGCAACATTCATCATTATTGTTTTTATGTGTAATAACTGGCAATAAACGATCCCTCTTAAAAAATTTTCATCGGATTAGCATTTTAAATCCATAAATAATTATTTAGAATAATAAAATAAAATAAAAAATATTTTACCAAGTAGGTTTTTTGTCAAGCAAAAAAAAAAAGAAAAGAAATAAGAACGAAGGCGAAATTTGTCTGTTAAAAAAATGAAAGAGCTTGATGCCCCTCTATTCCGAATCTAAATCTTTCTGTAAAGTCTATTCCTCTTAAAACAATGACAAGAGAAAGTTGCATTGACCCTTAAGTCAAACAATCAGTTTTGCACTCAGTACACTCTCGTGGGTTCAGAAGGAAAAACCCCGACCTACATTTCTCGTGCTTGTTGATTTGATGTTTGTTTTCATTTTCCCATTTCTCTTTTTTTTTTTTTTTTTTTTTTTTCATTTTCTTTGATTATCGTTCTCTGAGTGCTAAAGTAAAAATAGAACACCAAATTTCCATAGTGAGAAAGTGAGGAAATTAAAACT
Organism: Argiope argentata; assembly: GCA_026289955.1. Lineage (NCBI taxonomy): Eukaryota > Metazoa > Arthropoda > Arachnida > Araneae > Araneidae > Argiope > Argiope argentata. The sequence continues at coordinate 1,650,688 of JAOUZG010026676.1, read as the reverse complement.
GGATGAAAACTGAAAAATTTTCTGAATGTGTTACATTTCCGCAGCCTTAATAAGTGAGACACCACTGCTTTGTGATGTTGCACAGTTTCTAAATTATCTATCAAGTTTTCATTTGAATCAGGTTGAGAGTATTGAAAGTGTGAACGAGCATAATAAATTTCTGCTTATCTGGCTGAGTTTTCAGCCAAATTTATGACTAATTTTACTATCAAAAATTATCCACGAAGTTGGCACATAATCTTTGCTAAGCTTAGCTTTTTTGTTAAAAAAAAAGTTTCCTTAGACTCAAGAACAACCATAAGATTTTTGTCTTCTAAGGGGTAAATACACCCACCACCACCACAGAGAGAGGAATTATTTACTTTAATCGTAAATCCATTGCCTTTTTTTTTTTTTTTTTTTTACAAATCTTTTTCTCTTTGATATTTGATTGTACTTTCGGTTAAATAGATATAATTCAGAAGTCTGGGTCAATTTTAAAATTGACTGTGCCAAATAATTAAAAAGGTTCTGGTTGTTGTAATGGAAGTTGGAAAATGAAACCAACAATTTTATTTTATTGAAAAAATTAAAGTGGGACCATATTTTACAATTTCAACTATAATTCTGTAATTGTTGATATGCACGCTGCATTGGATAAAATATTAGAGTAATGGCTTAGAAATTTTCTGTATATATTCAGGAATACATTTTCCAAACTAATAACTACACTTTTTGTGGTTAAAGCACTATTTTTAATTAAAACCAGATCGTGATATGAGCCACAGACATCTTGGTTCAATGAAAATGTGGTTCATTTGACAGTCTTTCTGATGGAAAAATGACATATTGAATATTTGTAACCCATTAATTTTGTATCACATTTTTTATCCTTTTGTAGACAGCCTTTTTGTTCCTAATATATATGTGTGTGTTTTGTTATTTGTAGAATTTCTAACTTTTATTTATTTCAAATATTTTTATTTAGCTTCTCCAGTCCAAACGTCTTCTGGGAAAACTGACACAAGTTTAGTAAGAAGTAAATCTATAAACAGAACAAGATTAGCTGCATTTTCTACTGCTATGGAATCAATTCAAGCTGAAGTAGAACCACCTGAAGAAGATGAGGATGTTCCGTAAGCTAATCCAAAATAATTTCACTAACAGAAATCTATTGCTAGGATACCTCTGTGTTAAAAATAATTCTGATTTTTCATCGTTATACCTCTTTAATACTTTTTTTTTCTTTCTTCAAACATTGTTATAATCTTATAAAAACAGCTGAAACCTTGGAAATGGAAATTCACAATGTGTGTACTTCTAATCATTGATAAAACATGTTAACCATTTTTTTAAAGTTTATGGAAAAATGTGATGCTTTTTAAATTATCAATTAATTTTATACTGTTCTTTAAATCTATTTGAATTATAGTCTTACCTTTTGATAAATATTTTTATTTATTAATGTTAAAGCTATTAATTGATAGCTAAACATTTATATGACGATATTGTTTATGCAGTCTTTATATTTTCCTAAATAAAAGTGCTAGTGGAAAAGTTATTTTCTGACATTTGAGAAATTACTTCCATTGGAAGCTGTGAAGAAAAATTATTATTATAAATTTATAGAAGAGAAAAAAAGTTAAAAACTATTTTGTAATAAGACTCAATTAAGTTTTGTTTATTGCTGAATGAAAATTTTCTTATACCATGTGGTCACAAATTAAAATTTCATCTGATTAGTATTCAAAGTGTTAAAAAGGTGTTATTTGATTCAAAATATAAATAGTTGTGTTTATCATTCTTTTTCTGACACTCCTATCTTAGATCTCTTGAAAAATAGCAATTTCCTACCCACCCTTTTCCTCCTTACTCATGTCACTGTATTTCCCACGATTATAGTTTGCATTTATTAAACCATTGGTTTCAAGTAAACTAGAAATAAATGCCTAGAAGTAGTAATAAGTAGTAGTCACTACATCCATCAGTTAAATATTGATTCCTCTGCAGAATTATTATAATATAGTTTCATTCAGAACCTGACTAAGTCAAGGGCCTACGGGTCAGTTTCTCCAAGCCCTCACATCAGAGGGGGATGGGGGGCAAATCGAATATAAAGTTTATTTTACGTTTCCTTCATTCATAAAAGTTTTTTTAACATTGCTTTTCAAAAACAAGAGAGACAGATGGGACCTCAGAGAAGTTTTTGCCCCTGGCCCCAGCTTTGCTAAATTGGGCCCTAATTTCATTTTGTTTTGATCTTTAGTGCCCCACAAAAAATGTTTATTATTGTAGTATCACAATACATTTTCTAATACTAAATTTTCCGTTTTCTTTATTACCTGTATTAATAACTTAGAACTTTTATATCTTAATTTGAGAATCATATTTTTAGATATGAATTTTATAAACTGGAAAATTGAAATTTAATTTGCTTTATATATATATATATATATATATATATATATATATATATATATATATATATATATATATATATATA